>JXCR01141774.1:30304-101005 GCA_002079205.1 Phalaenopsis hybrid cultivar | reverse complement strand
ATATATATATATATATATATGGTTTTGAAAAAAAATAGCATTTTAATTTTGAAAATACGAGACCTAACTGATCTTATACAAATAATATTTTAAATAAACGAGTGCAACACTACAAGTTATGCACCTATCCCGAGGAATAGATACGTTACTTGATAGTGAGACTCGATTAAACAAATTATAAAATTTATGACATATGTTTTGGTCTGCGAAACTTTTTATGTTGACCGACAAGTTCCTCTATCTAATATAAAAGATTAGACATGATTTATATTACCTAGGTTTTTAATGCTCCATATAAAAAAAAATCTCTTATAGTTAATTACATCTCAAATGATTGAAGTCATTCAAAAAAACTCTCAATTTAGATCAGTGGTGTTTGTCTTCGAGAGTCTTAAAGTTTAGGATTTCAAGGTCGGACATAGGAAATTTCAAATGAGGAATGACTCAAAATAGGAACAGTTATTTTCGAAATACAAAAGAAGAAAACTAGGGGATGTCACGGATCCTGAGAAGAAACTCGGTTACTTCTGAAGCTATCTTATGGCTTGGTTTCGATTTTAAGGAAATATTACTAGATGTTTCATCCTGCCAATTTTTACTATTTAGGGCTTACATTTACATGACACAGTCATATAAATAGTTTGGAAGATAAGAGGGTTTATGTCGTGTCGTAATGAATGACAACCTCAGAGCTTAAAGCGAGTTAGGGTTTAAATTGCACTGCATAGTTGTGCAAAGACCTAAAGATAAGTTGAGGATTTATGTCATACTAGACGAACTACCTCGAAATCCTATGACTTGTTATTTAATTCTAAGGAATACTTTGCTGATGAAGATCTCGTTTACTTTCTCAAAAATGTTCTTTTGTATGTCCTCGTCATGCTGCCCACAGAGTTTGCTCCAAATTCTTCGTCGAAGTGAAAACTCCAGGTGCAAGATTTTATGGTTTTGTAGTTTATATGTCAGGTTTAGTGTTGTTATTGTTTAAGTATTTTTGGGGGGATATTTAATTTATATTAAGCAACACCAGTTAGACACGGTTCTATCATCCCGACACCACTATTTTCTCTTGAGTTTACTTAGTTCAAACAAGTTATCAAGCTCATTTAAACCAGAGAACTCTGTTAGCAACCGTAGGTTAGCTCATCCTAGAAATCCTCGTAAATCCAAAAGGAGTATATTATGTTCGTTCATTATTTTGAAAGTGTAGATTTAATTTTGAATGTGTCTTTTTGTTGTTTTCATTTTTTGCAAGTATGTATGCATAAGGAAAATATTATAAAGTAAATAAAAGAACAGCAATACATAAAATGTAAATGTGTACCTGGTCTTCTGTCGCCGCTGCATGGTTAGTATCATAAAACATAATATAATTTGTAGGGAATTTAAATAAATTACAAGAAAATAAAACATGAACATTCAAAAAGCGAGTTGTAAGAAAACATAAGTAAAAGAAAACTCGTAGTTACATATGAAAGACTAGGACTATGTGTAAGACCTCGATGAAGGTGGGAGCTCTAAGCTGGACTGTGTACTTTCCAACCTTGAGTAAGAGCTACCAACTCGATAAGCTACAGAGGTTAGTCCCTAACCTCGATCAAACTAACTAACTGTGGACCTTTATAAATTTTTATTTTAATTTAATTTTCATGCATGTGCAATTTATTTTAGCAGGCAAAAGTAGTTATGTTGTGAAAAGGATTGTTGTTTAAAATATTTTTACATAGTAGTATAGTCCACAGGTTAATTACTCTAATCAAGCTATTACTACTTTCAACTTATGAGTATCAAGGGCAATAATCTTTTCAAGAGTTGGCAATAATATCGTTGGTCCTATCCTCTCCCCTCATTGAACGACCTTGAGTTAGGAGATATTATTCAAAATCTCACTTCGTATCCCTCGTTTAGCACACATTAGCATTATTTTCATCGCCCTAGCCACCTAGACCTCAGACTTACACAAGCCCGATGATCCATATGTGGCAAAAGACATATCCCAATTTTCTTACAAGGATTTAAATACCTTAGAAGAGACTTAAATCCATGAGCATTGGGTCATAAATATAGGATAAATAGTTTAGGGTATTTCTATTGATTTGTGTGAATTAACAGGTTCTGAATCACAACTTGGAGGGTCCCTAAAGGTTTTAAGGATGATTTTCTCCCTCAAAGCATAATAGGTTCAATTGTCCTTTAAAACATCCAAAAGATTATAAAAATATTTGGGGCACAACCCTAAACAACCTTTAAGTTCTTCTGAATCATTTCGAGTTCATTTAAACTTATTATATTGCTAAATTAATCATCTAAAGCTAAAATAAGATGAATTTAACTTATGTTGATTGAATCTTGATGATTTAATTATCCAATGAGCGGGGTAATTAGATATTCACCTGATGTTCTACTTAGGAATTATGTGAGTGGATATCCTTAAGGGCAAGTTGAATTATTAAGGACCTTGTGCTTATGATTAAAGTTGAGCATGTAGTTCTTTAAAGGTATTCATGATTGGCTATGTTTCCTTTTTTAAATCTCAATAAGCAAACTCTGATCAGGCCCAGTTCACTACTAAGCCCTTAAGTTTTTTTTTTCATAAATAAATTTGTAATAATAAAAAATGTCAGATTAAATGGATTTAATTTGTATTAAAAGATTGTACTTATCACATAATCACCAAACGAGTAAGCTTCAAATGAGTAAGTTATCATCTTCCTATCTCAAGCTCATTACCATAAGATCATCCAACTAGATCAACTTCCCAGTCACAATAATTAGGAAAAATTACAATTTTACCCTTGTTGTAGGAAAAGTGATGATTTAGTTTCTACCTCTTAACTCTTTATGTTTCAATCTTCTAAGAGAGTTCATCATGATTAATATTACCCATTTTCCTTTTAACTTAACCTACATTTTGATTAGGGCTTCAAAATTCCATAATTACCATTTTGCCCTCAAGGTTCTCCATTTCATAATTCCTTCAATCTAACTCAAATGACTTTAAAACCTTATTGGTACCCCACTCATGGGTTAATTAAAATATTAGAGGAGGATATATACTTTTCTGATTTTTTTAGTTTTTAATAATTATTTTAACTCAAAACTCAGAGAAACTTATTTTTGCATTTTTTTAGTTTTGTTTTATTTTTTATAATTATTTAACTCAAAAATATGGGAAAACTCATTTAAATATTCAAAATACATCTTTACATCCTTAAACATTTATAAAAATATTTTAAAATGATTTTCTATTATAAGGAAAGAATTTGTGACATTTTGAGTTATTTTTATATTTTTGTGAATTTTAATTATTTTTAAATTGAAAAATAGCTCAAAAATAAACTTTTTATTTTAACATCAATTTTACTTTTCTTAGATTCCTCTTTTTTCAAGGAACATTCCACACCACTTTTCACAATTTTTTAATTTTTATTTTAATTTATATAATAATTTTAAGCTAATTCAGATTTACTTAGAAAATTCATTTTTACTTTAAAAATAAATTTTATGGCTTCCAAATTTCACAGGGACCTTTTAGAGATATTAGCTTCATCTTAGATCATTTTGGTGATTTTTTGAATTATTTTGTAATTTTCTAATTTTTAGTGATTTTTATTAATTTTTTAAATAAAAAATATTTTAAATTTTTAAATCTAATTTTTTTCCAAGATATTTTTTTTCCTAAGGTCTTCTAACCATAGTAAACCTATCAAACCAATTATCATAATTTTTTGCCTTATATTTTAATTTTTATGATTTTTTTAATTAAAACAAAGGTGGTTAATGTTAAAAAATTAGATCTTCAATCTTAGGGGTGTTATCTGAGTTTGGAAAAATCAGAGAGCACTCCTAAGAACATGAGTATCATGCCCTCCAAATTTCACATTATCATAATTATTATTTAATTAACTATGATTTAAATATGTTTTTATGTATTTAATTAATTAAAAATTAAATATTAGATAAATATTTTTTTTTATTTTTATCCCACATTGTTCTCCTCTGGTTACTAAGAATAGAGGTATTGTTATTTTAATTTTATGATTTTTCTACACCAAGTTATGAATTTTTAAGGATTCCATATTTAATTAATTCAGAAATACCCTAACTTCTTACTTATCCACATCAGCTGCCAGCACATCCTCGGCTTCTCCGAACACACATGTGGTGGGCTCTAATTCATTGCACTTTTCATGCAAGCCTGCCATGCGTCCCATGGTTCATGCCATGTAGCTTCATCAGACCCGATCTGGACAGTCCATTCGATACACATGTGATCCAACAACTTCTGGTCATCATCCCAAACATGCCCTAACACAAGGACTGTCCAACTTCTAGGTCGAACATGTTGATTGATACTCAACCAAATCACGTGGGGTCTGTTCTTATCCCTTCATCCAGGCCAGATGAACCTATCTATATGGTTACATGCGTATGAAATGCATGTATACTTAATTGATGAAACTAAGCCAAAATTTATGGATTTCGAGCTATACCTTTGCCCAAGAGGTGAGGGCTCAATTAGGTTGGTTCTAGAGCTTTGTATTGGTCCCACGAATGTCCTAAAAGAGATGAATTGATCTGTGGTTGGGTCTGTGTAGGAGTTTGATCAGAGGTTGGTGCGACCTTGGTCAAGGTTTGGTGCAGAGGGCTCGGGAGAGGGGGATTTTTATTGAGGAAGTAGTTTTGAGGTCTGAGGAAGCTTGTGGGATAGTTAATTTGGAGTTCGGTGGGATGGAAAGAGAATGTCCTGATTTTGGGTGGTGAAATTGAACTCATGAAGTGGAAATGAGGGGCTGAGAACAATGGGATTACACTTAAGGTCGCTGCAAGAACTCTGAGAGCAATTTGACAGAGTTTCCCCCAAGGATTTGGGACCTCTTCTCATTAGGCCATGAGGGGTGGCAAGTAGGGTAAGCCAGGGGGTGTGAAATGCTGCTTAGTTGGACGGCTAAGCTGCACAATTAACCAATTAGGGATTGCCACAAGGGATGGTTCCAATTTAGGTTTGAACCATGGGGGAGGCTTCTCAGTTTTGGGTTTTCCAACCACTAAGGCAGCCAGCCTGGCCAGTGGAGGTGGCTAGCTAATTTAGGGAAGTTCAGAGAAGGTTTAATTATGATAAGCTTCGGGGTTTGATAGCTGATTGCATGAGTTAGAGAGTTTATCCAAATTAGGAGGATGGGTTCCCATTTTGAGGGACACTTGGTCCATGGCACCAAGATGTGGTCCTTGGGTGATTTGATTAACATCCTAGATAGTTTAGCAATGACATAGATGATTAAGCTTTGATTAATTCAAAAAATTTAGGCTAATTTGGTTTTTAGGCTTAAAATTAGGGTTTGTGTTAAAAATTAAATTTGTGCTTGACTTGGAATAGATTTAAAAATCAATTGAGCGGTTAAATTAGTCTAGGAGAAGGTCATGAAGGGTTTAGGAAGTGAATTTGGCAGAGTTGAATTGGTCTCATGGTTTAATTTGATGAAAATTCGAAGTGGGGTCAATTTAGGGTATTTAACTTAGGCTTAGAATTTGGGTTAGTAATTGGATTCAATTGGGCTTGCACATGATGAAATTTGATTTAGATTTGAAATTGGGGAAGTTTGAAATGAATTTGGTGGAAATTGGGGGCGATTTGAGCATTTTAGGGATTTAGAGATATTTTGAGAATTTTCGCCAATTTTTGTGTATTTGGGTGAAATTAAAGTTGTTAGGTGGTTAGGATTGATTTGGGTGAGGTTTGAATTGAATTTAGAATTTTTGTTAGATTTTTGGATATGGGGGCATTTTGGTAATTTTGGGAAAGTTAGGGTTATTTTTGGAATTTTTAGGAAAATGGGGTATTTTGGACAATTTTAATGGTTTGAAGTGGTTTGATATGGTTTTTGGAGAGAATTCGGGAATTTGGACAATTTTGGGGAAATTTAAGGTTTTAGGGGTATTTTGGTAATTTTAAGAAAATCTAGGGGTAGAAGACCAAAGTTGGAAATCTGGGTGATATTGAAAAGTGTTAAATATGCCAATCATGATGTTACCCTTTTGGCCATGAGACCAAGGGAACACTCATTTTGGATTCTCCATATGTTGGTCTTGATCACCCTAACCAAAGGCTAAGAGCTTGGGGGCCACGCACATGAGTTTTCAAAAGAGTAGGGAAATGTTAAATGTGACTAATTTTAGGGTTTTAAGAATGTGTGTAAGGGGTTTTAGTATTTTTGTTTGAGCCTAACCAAGACCAAGAAACCCGGGGCTAACCTTNTTTTGGAGAGAATTCGGGAATTTGGACAATTTTGGGGAAATTTAAGGTTTTAGGGGTATTTTGGTAATTTTAGGAAAATCTGGGGGTAGAAGAACAAAGTTGGAAGTCTGGGTGATATTGAAAAGTGTTAAATATGCCAATCATGATGTTACCCTTTTGGCTATGAGACCAAGGGAACACTCATTTTGGATTCTCCATATGTTGGTCTTGATCACCCTAACCAAAGGCTAAGAGCTTGGGGGCCACGCACATGAGTTTTCAAAAGAGTAGGGAAATGTTAAATGTGACTAATTTTAGGGTTTTGGGAATGTGTGTGAGGGGTTTTAGTATTTTTGTGTGAGCCTAACCAAGACCAAGCCACCCGGGGCTAACCTATAGGGACCCCCCTTAAGCTCCCCCATGTTGGTTTCAACCTTATAAGTGCTAGAGGTTAAAACTAAACATGTGAAACTCTAAGAAGAGTAAAGAGATTTTTAGAATTTCTAATTGGGTAGAGTTCCATCACTAGTCCTCTAGGATATTCAACAGGAAAGTCCTACGTCTAGATCTTAGGCTACTAAGGAAGAAAGACTAGACCTCAACAAAAATGAGGGAAACAAAATTTTGGCATAACAAATATATTTTATTTCAAATGAAATTAAAAAACAAAACAAAATAAATATAGAGAATGAAACAATAATATGACTTTTTTATTGTGAGATATAAAACAATCAATGGTCGTGCTTATTATTTTATTTGAAATCATTTCCACCATATCGTTCCTATTATTGTGTGTTATCTCAAATAGAAGAAAACAAAACAAACTTATTTCAGTAGTAATTGATTAATTTCAAATAAAACACACCGGTTTAAACTGCTAATTGAACTAGCACACATTAATAGGAAGGATATTGTGTAAAGAATTGGAAGTTTGTTCCAATCAAGAAAGCATTCCAACATGGAAGAAAAACAAACTAAAGGAAAGAAGAAATTCATAAAGATATCTAGCCTGTTCCAAAATTATTTAGAAAACCTGCAAAAAATAAAGAGATAATAGATAGATTCCTCCTCGCATTTACATAAGGGACAAATGGAGGGAATTTTGAGACCCTTCAGCTTTAAAATATCATCAGTAGGTGGTAGTGAGTGAATAATTCTCCAAATAATGAAAGAGATAGATGGCTTAAGTAAAGAACCCCGTATAAAACTCATCTTAGGAGTAGAATAAGAAAGATAAATGGCTTTAGAACGAGTAACATCAACAGTCCCTTTAAAGACAAAAGTATTCAAAAGACCAATATTAAAAAGAATGTTACGACAGTAGTTAACATCGTTATGAGAAAGGAGATTACAATCAACCACATTAAAATTTAATATCTATATGAACACCATAATGCTGAGACAGAGGTCCCAAAAAGGACCAATCAATGTACCAAAAATTGATGTCATCATTGCCTAAATACATTTGATGAAGTCCTCTGCTTCATCTTTGAATCTAAGGAATTGTTTCTAAATAGTGGAATCATTAAATTTCATGGTACAAGATGAAGGATGAACCAATAGCACAATATTTCTTCTTCATGAGATTAGCCCAAATATAGTCATTAACTCTAAACTTTATCTAGAGCTTAATAAAAGAATTTTTCATAGTCTCTTTAAGAGACCTAAAGCCCAAGCCACCATTCTCAATGTGATTGCACATCTTATTCCAATTTATCCAATAAATTTTGGAGAGCTTACACTCTCAAAAGAAATTATTAAAAATTATTTCCAACTTCTTCAAAATAGAAGAAGGCAATTTGGTTACTTGCATAATGTATAAAGGCAAAGAAGTAAGTAAACTTTTAAGTAAAGTTATCTTTCCACCATAAAAAAAGAAAACTATTTTCCCAGGAAAGAATGTTAGCATTAATGTTTTAAAAAATCCCATAAGAAAGCAAATCTTCTTCCTCCCTTTACCAATTTGAGCTCCCAAATAATAGAAAGGTAATACATCAAACTCAAACATAGTGTAATCAGCAATCCAATTTCTTCTAGTAGCAGGAACTGACTTTTTCGGTGAAAATAGAGCATTTTCTTTTACTGAAATTCATACTTGAAATTGTCTCAAAATGTTCAAAAATATTGAGCAACCTCTTAAGAGAATGCCTATTAGCTTTAGAGAAAACAATGAGTTGATCAGCAAAAATAAGATGGGAAATCATAGGGGAACCCTTGATATTAAAAAACATGATGGGATGCTTAGAAAACTCATGTTGAATGCAATTCAAAAGATAGTCAAAAGCTAAAACAAAAAAGCAAAGGATAAAGTGGGTTTTCTTGTTTAATACCCCTAGAAGATTTAAAGTTTCCATGCTTCTCCCCATTAAAGATTATGGAGCAGTAATTGCTCTCCTATAATCAGAGAATGAGATTGCATAAAGAATGAGAAAATCTCATAACACTTAAGACTTTAATAATAAAGTCCTTAGAAATAGTGTCAAATGCCTTCCTTATTTCCATCTTAAGAATCATTTTACCATCTCTACATGATTTATCCAAATCAAGAACTAATTCTTGCATAAAAAGTATATTATTAATAATATTTCTTCCCTTACTGAAGGCTGATTGATAGTGACAGATAATATGATGAAGAAATGGTTGAAGTCTTGCCATCATAATTCTACTAATTATTTTCGAAACAATAGATGTAATAGGATGAAAATCCTCCCAAGTCTCTTTAGCCCCTGTTTTTCAAAATAAGAGCAATGACAAAAGATTTAAAATAAGGATGCATATTATGCCAGAAATCTTTGATAGAATTCCTAAGATCATTTTTAAAACCATCCAACACATTTTGTAAAAAATTTCCCCAAAACCATTAGAACTGGCAGATTTAGAGTTATCCATCAACTTTAATTATATATAAACACTGAGAGAGTGAGAGGGAGTGTGTTTTTTAAAGGTGAATCACTATTCTCAGTGCAACTAGATTATAATGTTACGATAAGACATGAATGTCAATTTATTTAAAATTAATAAAAAGTATGACATGAACTTTCAAGAATTCTTAAGATCACTTGATCATCAATCGAATGCATATAGAAATTCACAATAAATGAATTGTATGAAAGGATAATTATGATTTCAATTGTAGGCATTCAAATGACTTAGAAGTTAGAATCCAATACATGAAAATTTAATTCATCTTGTTTAAATAGGACTATTTTTGCTAGTGAAATACATTAGTAAAACTATAACTTTAAAATTCTACATACCTTTTGATCACATTTGTATTTTTCAGCATATTTTGCGAATGTTTAAATCATCCCAAAAACATTAAAACTTGAGCCATGTGCAACCCATATAGTAGACTACCATCAGCAAGATTGATAACTGTATAAATCTTTAAAAAAACTAGACAAATTGAGATGCCAAAAATCATAAACAATTGGGAACATCAATTGTTTTGCCTTTAAAACAATTAAGATGAACAGGCCTTTGCATGCATGCATGAAAGTATAATACATAACACTTTGTTACTTTAAATCTATGTGTGAAAATGTATTTCACTTTTTAAAAATGATAATAGTGTTATTTTGAATGTTTTATTGAGAATTTTTGTGTTATGTCTATAAATATGAAATTTTAGGTGTGAGATATAAAAATACATATGAATTTTGTCATATGTATGTAAAAGTACCTAAACATAATATAACGAATTAAAATAATTGAATCAAATTACCTAGGCCATACCCAATAAGGAAATAGACTACATATAAGTAAGGTGCCTTCTTCTCAAAAGAATTGTTGAATACTGATTAAAGAGGAGTTCAACCTTGATAATGTATTAGATTGGTCAGTTAAAAATAATTATTTGGACAAAAGACATGCATGCATTTTTTGTACTGCTATTTGGCTGGGAAGAAAATCATCAAACCCCACTGGTAAAAGTAAATAGTGGGAAAATAGTAGAAATGATAGAAATGAAAAGGTTAAAAATGAATTTCAATCCTTTGGCAAAAAATTATGAAAGAAGATATAATAAACACGAATTTTTTTTTCTTGGCATATTCTACAACTGCGTGACGTTGACGAAACAACAACACATCACTTATATGCATGCCGTTTTTTTCAGAAATATGCATGCCATTTTTTTCAGAAATGATATATATTAAAAACACAGTACACATTGTACATATGCATGCCGTTTTTTTTCAGAAATGATATATATTAAAAACATAATAATGAATTGTCATAACATTATTAAGCATTAAGCAACTTTGAAAAGAATAACTAATACAATATGAGCTGAATAACTAATGTAAGTTGTTCTCTCATTAACATAAACAAAACAAAACCAAAAAAAGAAAATTATTTAAGGGAAAAATAATGATGTAACACGATACACTTGCAAGTATTACAATCTGTAATTTAAAAAAAAATTGCTATATGTCTAACTCCAAGAACATTCTATTTCTCACCAGACCTCTTCCATCATTAAAGCCATCTCTATAAAAATCTCAATTGACAGGAAACAAAACAAAAGAAAGGAAATTTATTGTAATCGATCTATGTTGAGCAAGTGAAAGCACATTGAGCAAGTGAAAGCACATTATCGAGATGATGATAAATTTCATGAAAGTAAAGAATGACTACGACAAGCTAAAGCACATAATAAATAGAGATATTCATATAATAACACAAGTGAAAGTGTCAATTAATGAACATAACTTGTCTGAAAAAAAAAGAAAGTAAGTCATCTAAAACGTATGTGAACCACACAATTCTACATTGACGAAACAACAACACAACGTGTAAAACATATTTAACTTGCATGAGCTTTAACTCAAAACCGTGCACAATTATGTGTTACTAATGCAGGGTAAGAATGCATAGTGCACAATTTGGAAAAAGAAATTTAAACCATAAACCAATGAAGTCAAAAGTGGAATTCATTATTCCATAAGTCTTAAAAAAAATACACATGCTCTTTGTGGGAATTAAAGAAGTTTCACCGGATATGTAAATAAGAAATAGAGTTAAATTCGATTTGTAAAAGGACTCCCACTCCTTAAACTATAGGAATCAATAAAAGGGAACCATGCCCATCTCTTTTAGAGTCAAGGATTACTGCACAATAATAAAAATACTACTCTAAATATGAGATTATTAGCATAAAATTGATAAAAAAATATAAAAGGTAACTTCAAATGGACAATCATTAACATTTAATAGGGAAATTTACACATGTACCACACAATTCTTATGTTTTTACATATCTCACACCCAAAATTTGATATTTACATTCATAAAACCTTGGTGTCATAAACTTATGCATGAAAATATGCATCACTATATAAAGATATTAATAGTAGTATTTTTATGTGAAGTTAAAGATTTAGGTGTTATGTATGTAAATATAAATGAGTAGGTGTTAGATATGTATATACATATGTAAATGCCCATACTAAAAATAGCTAACCTGACCTGCCTGCAGCATGTAACATATTATCTTGGCATCTGCTGTAATAAGCTCGCAACTATTACTCTCTACTTTTAGAAGCACACGCTTCAACAGAGAAGATAATGAACATACACCAATCACTATAAAAAAAGCAAATCTAGCAACTAAGCTCAAATCTAAAACACATTTTTATGCATAAGTTTATGCCACCCAGGTTTTTTACAGATAATACATAAAATTGTGTGGTGTGAATGTAAAGTGTGGCATAAATAGATATAGCCCGGCTCAAAATCGACTAAAATTGTTTTAGTTTGGCTCAATCGTGGCTCGTTAAATCACGCAATAGACATTCGTCCAATTGAACCAACCAAATTGAATTTTACAATTAGCAACCTTATACATATCACCATTAAGCACAAAATTAATAACTTCATATGCTACATAACACAATATTCCCACAATATGTTCATTTGTGGAAACCTAAAACTATTGATGGATAGACTCCAATATTCAGGGATGCATACTAAAGCNTATTTCTTCTTCATGAGATTAGCCCAAATATAGTCATTAACTCTAAACTTTATCTAGAGCTTAATAAAAGAAATTTTCTTAGTCTCTTTAAGAGACCTAAAGCCCAAGCGACCATTCTCAATGTGATTGCACATCTTATTCCAATTTATCCAATAAAGTTTGGAGAGCTTACACTCTCAAAAGAAATTATTAAAATTTATTTCCAACTTCTTCAAAATAGAAGAAGGCAATTTGGTGACTTGCATAATGTATAAAGGCAAAGAAGTAAGTATACTTTTAAGTTTAGCATTAATGTTTTAAAAAATCCCATAAGAAAGCAAATCTTCTTCTTCCCTTTACCAATTTGAGCTCCCAAATAATAGAAAGGTAATACATCAAACTCAAACATAGTGTAATCAGCAATCCAATTTCTTCTAGTAGCAGGAATCGACTTTTCGGTGAAAATAGAGCATTTTTTTTACTGAAATTCATACTTGAAATTGTCTCAAAATGTTCAAAAAAATTGAGCAACCTCTTAAGAGAATGCCTATTAGCTTTAGAGAAAACAATGAGTTGATCAGCAAAAATAAGATGGGAAATCATAAGGGAACCCTTGATATTAAAAAACATGTTGGGATGCTTAGAAAACTCATGCTGAATGCAATTCAAATGATAGTCAAAAGCTAAAACAAAAAAGCAAAGGATAAAGTGGGTTTTCTTGTTTAATACCCCTAGAAGATTTAAAGTTTCCATGATTCTCCTCATTAAAGATTATGGAGAAGTAATTGCTCTCCTATAATCGGAGAATGAGATTGCATAAGGAATGAGAAAATCCCATAACACTTAAGACTTTAATAACAAAGTCCTAAGAAATAGTGTCAAATGCCTTCCTTATAACCATCTTGAGAATCATATTACCATCTCTACATGATTTATCCAAATCAAGAACTAATTCTTGCATAAAAGTTATATTATTAATAATATTTCTTCCCTTACTGAAGGATGATTGATAGTGATAGATAATATGATGAAGAAATGGCTGAAGTCTTGCCATCATAATTCTACTAATTATTTTAGAAACAATAAATGTAATAGGATGAAATCCTCCCAAGTCTCTTTAGCCCATGTTTTTAAAAATTAGAGCAATAACAGAAGATTTGAAATAAGGATGCATATCATGCCAGAAATCTTGGATAGAATTTACAAGATCATTTTTAAAACCATCCAACACATTTTGTAAAAAATTGCACCAAAACCATTAGAACTAGCAGATTTAGAGTTATCCATCAACTTTAATTATATATATATAAAACACTGAGAGAGTGAGATGGAGTGTGTTTTTGAAAGGAGAATCACCATTCTCAGTGCAACAAGATTATAATGTTATGATAAGACATGAATGTCAATTTATTTAAAATTAATAAAAAGTATGACATTAACTTTCAAGAATTCTTAAGATCACTTGATCATCAATCGAATGCATATAGAACTTCACAATAAATGAATTGTATGAAAGGATAATTATGACTTCAATTTTAGGCATTCAAATGACTTAGAAGTTAGAATCCAATACATGAAATTTTAATTCATCTTGTTCAAATAGGACTGTTTTTGCTAGTGAAATACATTAGTAAAACTACAACTTTAAAATTCTACATACCTTTTGATCACATTTGTATTTTTCAACATATTTTGCGAATGTTTAAATCATCTCAAGAACATTAAAACTTGAGCCATGTGCACTATAGTAGACTACCATCAACAAGATTGATAATTGTATAAATCTTTAAAAAAACTAGATAAATTGAGAAGCCAAAAATCATAAATGATTTGGAACATCAATTGTTTTGCCTTCAAAAAAAATAAGATGAACAGGCCTTTGCATACATGCATGAAAGTATAATACATAACACTTTGTTACTTTAAATCTATGTGTGAAATTGTATTTCACTTTTTAAAAATGGTAATAGTGTTATTTTGAATGTTATATTGAGAATTTGAGTGTTATGTCTATAAATATGAAAGCTTAGNGTAGGGAAATGTTAAATGTGACTAATTTTAGGGTTTTGGGAATGTGTGTGAGGGGTTTTAGTATTTTTGTGTCAGCCTAACCAAGACCAAGACACTCGGGGCTAACCTTATATTAAATGTGACTAATTTTAGGGTTTTGGGAATGTGTGTGAGGGGTTTTAGTATTTTTGTGTGAGCCTAACCAAGACCAAGCCACCCGGGGCTAACCTATAGGGACCCCCCTTAAGCTCCCCCATGTTGATTTCAACCTTATAAGTGCTAGATGTCAAAACTAAACATGTGAAACTCTAAGAAGAGTAAAGAGGTTCTTAGAATTTCTAATTGGGTAGAGTTCCATCACTAGTCCTCTAGGATATTCAACATGAAAGTCCTATGTCTAGATCTTAGGCTACTAAGGAAGAAAGACTAGACCTCAACAAAAATGAGAGAAACAATATTTTTGCATAACAAATATAGTTTATTTCAAATGAAATTAAAAAACAAAACAAAATAAATACAGAGAATGAAACAATAATATGACTTTTTTATTGTGAAATATAAAACAATCAATGGTCGTGCTTATTATTTTATTTGAAATCATTTCCACCATATCCTTCCTATTATTGTGTGTTATCTCAAATAGAAGAACACAAAACAAACTTATTTCTGTTGTAATTGATTAATTTCAAATAAAACATAGCGGTTTAAACTGCTAATTGAACTAGCACACATTAATAGGAAGGATATTGTGTAAAGAATTGGAAGTTTGTTCCAATCAAGAAAGCATTCCAACATGGAAGAAAAACCAACTAACGGAAAGAAGAAATTCATAAAGATATCTAGCATGTTCCAAATTTCTTTAGAAAACCTGCAAAAAATAAAGAGATGATAGATAGATTCCTCCTCGCAATTACACAAGGGACAAATGGAGGGAATTTTGAGACCCTTCAGCTTTAAACTATCATCAGTAGGTAGTAGTGAGTGAATAATTCTCCAAATAATGAAAGAGATAGATGGATTAAGTAAAGAACCCCGTATAAAATTCATCTTAGGAGTAGAATAAGTATGCTTAAAAGAAAGATAAATGGCTTTAGAACGAGTAACATCAACAGTCCCTTTAAAGACAAAAGTATTCAAAAGACCAATATTAAAAAGAATGTTACGACAGTAGTTAACATCGTTATGAGAAAGGAGATTACAATCAACCACATTAAAATTTAATATCTATATGAACACCATAANCAAATTCTCAATCAGTGACAATGGAAGTAGCAATTACATACAACAAATGCGTGGGCTATCCAAGATACTACATTGCCACTAGATGAGAATGGCACACATCACTGCATCAGCATCATATGAAGTTCTGCTCCATGGTAAAATTTGCAAAATTATCTTTCATGATAGATTTCCTCATCACCCAATCCATAGTCACCAATGGATTGCATGGAGTAGTTGATAGATATGGGTGGCAGAAAGAAGTAGAGGAGAAGCATCTACACCATACAATAAATGTGGGAATACACAAAAATTTGAGTAAATATCATAATGACACAATCCCTGAAATCTAAAAAACAAAAAAAGGTTTTAATCAAGTATATATTCCTTTTCAACAAGCATTTTAGCAATCATTTAATGTGAATTTCATGAATTTAAATGACTATACAACTCACTTCCTTGTTACTACCTCCAAAAGTCTTCACTTTTAATTTAACAATGACTACCTCCAAAAGTCTTCACTGTACAACTCACTTCCTTGTTACCACCTCTAAAAGTCTTCACTATACAACTGTCATGTATTTACATATCTAACACTTCAATTTTCCTTTTTACATTTATGCCACCCAAATTTTTTATGCCGCATCAAAATAACCAGAATTCTAACTTTTAGGTAAGGTGGTATATATGTAAAAATTAAAGTTAAGGTGTTAGATATGCAAATACATAAGAAGGTTCCATTTGCAAGATCGCATATCACCCTTCCAATGGCTGCTGAATCTGGAAGGGATCTGTAGCAAGCTCACTTGAGCATTTAATGACACCCATGAAGAACAATGTGATGGCAAAGTTGACAAAAAGAAAAAAGATATTTTAGCCAGAGGAATCTCCCCGGCTTTGAAAAACAATAGCTGTATGTTTAAAGATACTACCTGCATGTCATTGACAATCCCAGAAAGTTTTACATACATATCCAACCACTTTTCAACATGCCTACAAATGAACACTAGAGTTAATAGACCAAAATGAACACNACCCAATTTTCCATCCCATTTCTAAAAATTACAAAAATTTCCTAAAATGACTAAATTTTCACCAAATTGGCCAAAATTCCTCAAATTTTCATTAAATTCCCTTAAATCCAGGTCAAGACAAAAATTCCCCAACTTCAAATCAAAACCAATTTCCATGAACCCTAAAATCCAAATTTAAATCAAACCCACATCAAACTCCATCCTAAGCCAAAAATTCACCAAACTTGAACCTTCACACCAAACCCAAAACTCACCAATTGTAAATCCTAAATTTCATGATGATGAATTCAAGGCCTCATGAAGTTCATCATGATTAATTTCAAACTCCACCAAAACCAAATCCAAGGCCATCATCCAAGCCCAAAATCCAAATTCAAGTAAAATGAAAAAGCCCACATGACAAATTCAATTGTTCCCCTCTTCACATTGAAATTTAATCAAGCCCATGGTTTAAAATGGTGCGATTAAAATAACCAAAAATGGAACCCATTGGGAACTTTTTCAAGAGCTTAAAAGTCACCCCTCCTACTTAATGCAAGCTCTGCAGACCATGCATGAGCCTTAGGCAAGCCATATGGTTTCATCCAAGCCATAAGAAAGCCAAGAGCCCAGCATGAGCCTCATGTGAGCCATCATGCCACTCATGTGAGCCATCATGCCACTTATGGTTCATTTCCACACTTGCCAAAAGTGCTTAACCACTTTAATGTTTCATTTAAACTAATGATTAAACCCTCATCCCCATGATTGGGACTTGACTATCAAAATCCACATGATGGATATAATTCCTAGCCACAATTAGGAGTGAGCCAAACCTCCTTCATCACTCAAACCCATGGTTGACCCCAAAGTAGCCCAAGACCATTCCACTTCAATTCAACACACCTAAACATGCTCCAATCCAATTGGCATCACCAACCTCAACCACTGACTTCCCACAGTCAGATGTCGACCACCAAATCTCCACCAGCCCACCCAGGGCGGTGGCAAGCTCAAATCCAAAAGCCAACTAAAGGGTAAAACTCAAAAGTAAACCCATCTAATGTGGCTCACTCCCATTGGACTCTTACCCTTGTCTTGTCACCACATAAGTGCCACCTTGCATCCCTTTCCTTGCTCAAATGAAGCCCCTTACCGAGCTTATAAATACACCAACCCCTCATGACCAAAGAGGAAGAAGTGTTGGAACTTTGTGGAAATTGCCAAATCACTCCCAAACCTCCATTTCACTCATGTGAAGCTCATCCACACCATCCTTGGCTCTTCTTCCCCACTGAAAAACTCTAATTTTCCAACTAAAAATTAGGACCTTTTTAGCCACTTCACCAAACTCCACAAAACTCTAAATTGATTTTCTCGAAAGCTTCACCGCACCTCAAAACTACTTCCCTAATCAAAATTCCCCTCTCCCATGGCTTTTACCATAGCCCTAGACCACACTCGAGCCACCCTTTGGTCTAGTTCATACTTAAACTCATCTAAAGAGCAAATTAACACTTAGAGGAGGTTCATGGTGCTAATGCAAGGCTTCTCAACTAACCCAATCGATGTTTCACCACTTGGGCAAAGTTATAGCNTGGTCTAGTTCATACTTAAACTCATCTAAAGAGCAAATTAACACTTAGAGGAGGTTCATGGTGCTAATGCAAAGCTTCTCAACTAACCCAATCGATGTTTCACCACTTGGGCAAAGTTATAGTTCAAGAATACCTAAATCTCTCTCAGTTTTGGTCTTTTATGAAGAGAATGAAAAATTCATGTCCACTTAATCATATAGATAAGTTCACCTCACTTATATGAAGCTATATAAATAAACCATATCAAATTTGGTTGAGAATCAAATGAGATCTTAACCCTAGATCATGGTCAATCCTTGGTTATAGTTCTTTTGAGGTGATGACTGGATGCCGTCCATTTAAGTGTATTTAAAACAAATGGCGAGGATCGGTACGAACAGTGGATATGTATGATTAAAGACCCAGAACCATAGGCATGTCGACAGACTACGTGGAAAGCGCAACCAATTAAAAGCATCGTGCATAGCTTCAGAGACACCAAGGAAGAGTTGGAGCTGACGTAGTTAAGATAGGAAAATGTGGGATTTTTTATTTAAATAAATATAGAAAATTAAATACAAATTTAAAAAATCATATCTTGGTGTAGAAAAATCTGAAAAATAGGATATAATTGTCCCTTGTGCTCAGTGAACAAAAAAAAANATCTCTCTCAGTTTTGGTCTTTTATGAAGAGAATGAAAAATTCATGTCCACTTAATCATATAGATAAGTTCATCTCACTTATATGAAGCTATATAAATAAACCCTATCAAATTTGGTTGAGAATCAAATGAGATCTTAACCCTAGATCATGGTCAATCCTTGGGTTATAGTTCTTTTGGGGTGATGACTGGATGCCGTCCATTTAAGTTTATTTAAAACAAATGGCGAGGATCGGTACAAACAGTGATATGTATGATTAAAGACCCAGAACCATAGGCATATCGACAGACTACGTGGAAAGCGCAACCAATTAAAAGCATCGTGCATAGCTTCAAAGACACCAAGGAAGAGTTGGAGCCGACGTAGTTAAGATATGAAAATGTGGGATTTTTTATTTAAATAAATATAGAAAATTAAATACAAATTTAAAAAATCATATCTTGATGTAGAAAAATCTGAAAAATAGGATAAAATTGTCCCTTGTGCTCAGTGAAAAAAAAATTTAATGAACTAAAAACTTCTGATTTTGTTTAATGTTTGATTTTTAATTAATTAAATGCCCTAAACCTTATTTAAATAATAAATAAATAAATATTAATCACCATGACATGAAAGTTTGAGGGCTTATTCTTCATGAGCATAGGGATATTCTCTAATTTTTACATAATTGGAGAACTTCTCTAGAATTAAAAACCTTAATTTTCTTTGGTGATTACCTTAGTTTGTTAAAAATAATCATAAAAAATAAAATATAAGTTAGAAAAATACAGTTTGGTAGGTTTAGTAAGGTCAGAGGGATTAAAAAACAAAAAAGTGGAATTTAAAAATAAAATTGTATTTTTATGTATTTACCTATTAAAATAATTAAACAAATAAATAAATTATAATATGTATAAAAGATTATGAAACATTTCCCTAATTGGTCCTCTAACCTTTAGCAATAAATTAAAATTTTTTTAAGGATAGAGAACATATTTTGGATAATAAAATTAATTATCATTAAAAATTCTTAATTTTGGNAAAGATTATGAAACATTTCCCTAATTGGTCCTCTAACCTTTAGCAATAAATTAAAATTTTTTTAAGGATAGATAACATATTTTGGATAAAAAAATTAATTATCATTAAAAATTCATAATTTTGTGTTTAAGTAATTACACAAAATAGTTAAATCTTAGAAAAATATAATTTTGCCTCTAATATTTTAATTAGCCCATAACTAAGAGGTCAGTGAAGTTTCTTGGTCATTTATTAAAAATCTAAGAGTTATGGGGTATAAGCCCTAAGGAGCATAATGGTAATTTTGGGGTTTCACACTAGCCCTAATTTTAGGTTGGATCAAAGGAAAATGGGATAAAATTTTTTATAATTGACTCGCTGAAGGGATTGAAACACAAAGAGTAATTAAGGTAGTAACCCATTCATGACATTTTCTAAAAAAGGGTAAAACGGTAATTATTTGAATTGTTTGATATAGGAAGATGTAAGAGCTTGAATGATCAAATGGTGAGGGGGTATGGATTGGGAGCTTCACAAGTTACTGATTTAAACCCCAATCATTAGCCAGAGAGAACCCTTAGTCCTTTTAATAATGATCAAAGACATTTAATGAAATTTTTCAAAAGTGGATTAGTTTTAACTTAATATCATTTGAGGAATAGTTAAAAGAAGAAAACATAAATGATAATGAAGTATCTTAAAACAGTGCAAGCTCAAACCTGGTGGAAGGGCAAGAATGTAAGTTCCCCAATGCTTTGCAGATGTACTCTTAGGGTTTTGGTCACATGTACCCTAATATAATATCAAGAATGACCTTTTTACCTCATTCATGGGCTAATTAAGGCATCAACAAGCTTACATTGAACACATCTTAAAGTATAAAAATATAACTTCTAATTCAACAGGGTTGATCAACTAACTGATATGGTAAGGTTAAGGGAACTTGAAATAGTCAAGGAGACCCTAAAATTGTTCAAAGTCACTCCTTAAATACCTTTGCATGAATTTAAAATTTTCATAGGACATTTGGGCTTTCTATGATTTGTTAAAAAAAATCATCTTCAAAACATAATGATCACAAAGATCAAATAAAACACAAAATGGATAATTGATATAATATAAATTGAAATCCATTGCTCTTTGAACTATTATATGTTCATAAGGGTTATCCCACCACAACTTAACCTACATTAATTCCAATTGTTCAGGGGTATGATCCTTGGGCATTGAGCTCAAATATTTTTTAACAACTGGGAATATTCAAAATATGACCTTGTACAGATCATTGAGCTAGTGTATAAGTGGGAGGTGATGGAGATAAGGGTGATGATGAAGAAGACATCTAAGTATGTGTCATAGTGGAGTGGTATTATATCTCCTAAACCCGATGACTTCATGAGGGTGCAGGATTGGCATTAATATCCTCCAACATTCGGTAAAAATTGCCCCTACTTTCAGGGTTTGTTGATGGCTCTAACCCAACGGTGTAGTTGACATATGAACTGTCTGATTTACAAAAATGTGTGAACATATAATATAACTTTTTTCCGATGAAACTTATATTTTTCCTACTAAATAACAAAACATCAATTATTTAGATGTATGACAAATTAAGAATTTTTTAATGTTACTTTTGGCAAGTCCATCTGTTTGTCACATAGACCGGGCTAAGGGTTACCCTCCCTTGATTGCTTTTATGGTAGTATTTTACTTTATATTGGGTTTCACATACATGATGTTGATGGTTGCCTATGGAAGTCCCTACAGAATTTGTCAAGGCTTCAATTTTGACTTTGAGCCCATCACTAACTTGAATTCTCATACCCAGTTTTGATCATTCATATATGTTCCAATTGACTATTTATATATACATAAGCTCGTGTATTTTGTGTCTGTTTACTTCTCCATAATACTTGAACATTCTACCGCTAACTTTGACTCTTTAGCAACGGCGTTAGAGATGGCAGGTCGTACTGCCACTTTTTTTTACTGCACTTTACTGTATATATTTGTTTTTTGTACATGCAAAATTACTATTTTGTTACTTACTATACCTATAAAAGACCCCGAGGGTAGTTGATAGTAGGCCACCTATTTAGAAGAAACCCTGCAGCTAAATTAAAAGACCCAACAATAATGAATACTTGTCAATCTAAATACTCTTCTTAAAACCAAAAAGAATCATAGTAAGGAGCTTGAAAATAACTATCCGGGAAGTAATACGAGGATGCAAGTGGCAGAGGAAAACTTCAAATGACAATCAAGACTAAAAACGTGCAGTGAATAAAGAAATTCAACAAAACTTTTCTTAGCCTTAAATAGCAAAAAACCCTTAGGACTTTGAGGTTGATCGTCTAGTATGACGTAAATCCTCACACTATTTCTAGACCTCTGCATAATCATGTTGTGTAGTATAAGTCGTAATTTTTTTAGGATTCTGAGGTTGTTCATTTGGTACAACGTAAATCATCCTATATTTCTAGATTATTTGTATGATTGTATGTCGTACACATGTAAGCACTAAATTTTAATAAATTTTAGGATTGAAATATCAAATAAACATACTTTTTAAAAATATAAAGCAAAATAGTAGGATAGTTTGAGTAGTAAACGAGGTCTTCCTCCCAATTACATACACATGAAATGTACTTTGCTATGGATATTATTTTTCCTTCATTAGTAGAAAGAATAGAAGTAATATCATGAGTAACTTGAAAAATTGCTCAACCAAAAATAATTCTTAGATCAATACATAGTAGTTCTAGGGCAATAATTAGACCTAGCTTCTTTTAAGAGTACCCTCACATCCCATAGAATATTTACAATGATATGAAGTGACATCTACCATCCTTAATATGGAAACTCAATCCTTACAAACAAAAATATAATTAGGAAGAGCATAAACTAGGCTAAAAGTTTTCATAATTCTTGAAACTTCATTGTCTCAAACTTAAGTTTATAACTACTCCTTCGGGGTGTCTTGATCAAAATTCTATAAGTAAAAAAATAAGCATAATAAATTTTAATAATTGATGCAAATAAATAAAATTTTAATTATTTAAAATCTCACTCACCGCGTATGAAACAATCATGAAAAAATTTAAGAAGTAATACAAATTATATATGCAAAAAATATATCATTACCATTCATTCATTGGTAGAAGTTATACTGTAATCAAACACGTCTCTTTTCTTAACTTTTATAATGAATTTACTATTTGTGTCCTTAGGAACTTGAATAAAGAAAACTTGTTCCACCTGAGAAGAAAAAAAAACAAATTTATCATGCTCTAACATCTCTTATATATGTTTAAACGTGATAAATTTACTAAATTTAATCTAAAATGATCTTTTTTCATGTCATTTGTAGTGCACGTTCAATCACATTTGATTAATATAACTCAAAGTAAATTAGTGATTGATAGCAATGATGTTCTTCAACCGACCATAATAATTGAAATAACCAAGTTCTATAGTATTATTTTTGATCTCTTATTATCTTTGTATGCTTTAGTATAAAATTTATACCCAATTATGAAAAATCCTTTATATTTTCGAGCAACTCAGTTAGGGCCATTGCAAGTGTGCCTCTTTTGTTGCTCGCTAGCAATAAATGTTTCCCTATAGGAGGTAATATTATCACAATGTCGAAGAACATATCTACGACCTTAAACTAATGATATCATTGAAAGAAAATTAATTATGTTATCTGACCAAACAAAATTCCTGCACTAAATAAATTATAATGTCTTTGTTCAATCACATTTGACGGGTTACTCTTGACGGGCAATGGCAATGTTTTGATGTCATAATCCATATACATGTTCATCAACTGATGTAATCGATGCTCTGTATGAATTTGAAAATTAGGGGGAGTTTGTATTTTCTCTATAAAAAGCTCACCGGGTAAGCGTTGGGTATCCAAAATGCTCGCCACATACTCTCCCAAAAAATCCAATTTAACTTCAATCATGATGCGTCCCCTTATATTGTCTTGTTCCTTTATATAGATTATGCAAGTCACATGTCCATTAAAGATTCATAAATAACCGATGTGTATAATGTAATAGTTCTTGAAAAGTAAGGTTAAAATCTTATAAAAGATTCCTGGACAATCAAAAGTGTAATTTCAAGGGCGGCGTGATCCGAATCAAAATTGTGAATAGTGACTACATTGGCGTTTTTTATTTTAACTTGAGTTGGGCTCCAAGTTCCTTCTTGTTTTTTAGCGAGGTTGATAAACTTGCATCTGTTTTATGAGGTTTAAGTCTTTGATTTTTATCCCTTGGGGATTTGTGACATGAAAAGAGTTTATGAACTAGCTGTCATCGGATGAAATTCATGATTTGATGATGGCGAGGTCTAAATTGCTCATGACTTGAACAGCTTTTAGTTTAATGAATTATACTATAAAAGAAAAACAATATTAATATTTTTTTTCATGAGAAAACATATATAATTTGTTTGAAAGCATTACAGGGAAATATTCTAATAGTAATCTTAGATAAAGAAAACACNTGTCTCAAAATGTTCAAAAATATTGAGCAACCTCTTAAGAGAATGCCTATTAGCTTTAGAGAAAACAATGAGGTGATCAACAAAAATAAGATGGGAAATCATAGGGGAACCCTTGATATTAAAAAACATTCTGGGATGCTTAGAGAACTCATGCTGAATGCAATTCAAAAGATAGTCAAAAGCCAAAACAAAAAAGCAAAGGATAAAGTGGGTTTTCTTGTTTAATACCCCTAGAAGATTTAAAGTTTCCATGATTCTCCCCATTAAAGATTATGGAGCAGTAATTGCTCTCCTATAATCGGAGAATGAGATTGCATAAAGAATGAGAAAATCCCATAACACTTAAGTCTTTAATAACAAAGTCCTAAGAAATAGTGTCAAATGCCTTTCTTATATCCATCTTAAGAATCATATTACCATCTCTACATGATTTATCCAAATCAAGAACTTATTCTTGCATAAAAATTATATTATTAATAATATTTCTCCTCTTACTGAAGGCTGATTGATAATGACATATAATATGATGATGAAATGGCTGAAATCTTGCCATCATAATTCTACTAATTATTTTAGAAACAATAAATGTAATAGGATGAAAATCCTCCCAAGTCTCTTTAGCCCGTGTTTTTCAAAATAAGAGCAATCATAGAAGATTTAAAATAAGGATGCATATCATGCCAGAAACCTTGGATAGAATTCACAAGATCATTTTTAAAACCATCTAACACATTTTGTANGAGACCCTTCAGCTTTAAACTATCATCAGTAGGTAGTAGTGAGTGAATAATTCTCCAAATAATGAAAGTGATAGATTGCTTAAGTAAAGAACACCGTATAAAATTCATCTTAGGAGTAGAATAAGTATGCTGNGATTTTTTTATTGTGAGCTATAAAACAATCAATGGTCGTGCTTATTGTTTTATTTGAAATCCTTTACACCATGTCCTTCCTATTATTGTGTGTTATCTCAAATAGAAGAAGNTTTTATAGCAGTAGTTGAAAACTAATAGTAAGCATAGCATTCAAATATCGATATCAAATTATGAAATTAATTTAAAATAAAAACAATCAAATGTTAAATTATAACCAAGAGAAGGGATGTATTCTGAGAGAGGAACAAACTCTAGATCTGAATAGAGACAATCATAAGCCATTCTTATTTCTGAACATGAAAATTAATGTTAACATAATT
Organism: Phalaenopsis hybrid cultivar; assembly: GCA_002079205.1. Classification (NCBI taxonomy): domain Eukaryota; kingdom Viridiplantae; phylum Streptophyta; class Magnoliopsida; order Asparagales; family Orchidaceae; genus Phalaenopsis; species Phalaenopsis hybrid cultivar. The sequence goes on along the minus strand of JXCR01141774.1, from coordinate 75,621 downwards.
GACCTTGGATTTCCCTTTTTATTGAAATTATTGATTGGATTTATATAAATGTATACAAATCAAATAAAGTGTATCAAATATCATGTATATATACATCGTCGATCAGGAGCGATTGTTTTGTGCGGACGTTGTCCAATAAGATTTTAAAAAAATAATAATAATAAAAGTGGGGCTCAATGACATATACTTTTTAAAAAGGGATTGTTTTTATTGGTTCACCGCACGTATTTTTGCATGCAGTGAACGTACACAATAATTTTTCGTCGATCAGACAATCAACTAGTGATATTATGTGTATTATGTGCATAGATTTTATTATATACAGAAAACATACCTTTTTTTTTTTTGCGTGTGAAGACCGAGTAGAATTTGGCTTACATTGTTAGAAACGGTGGAGCCCGGTCCACTATGCTTGGGCGGTTACTTTGCTTTGGAGAGTCACACATCTTCACAAATAATCACTTTCACTTTCCTCTTTTGTGAAGTGAAACATCTTTTCGCTCCATCCTGTTCGTGATAAAAGCTTTGGATGGCTCTCATTGGGTTTTGAAGTCACGCTTTGAGTTCTTCTTCGGTTTCCTCGGGATAGAGAAAGGTTTCCTCGGGGTAGAGGAAGAGAAGTGCAAGCGGAGTTCCTTGTGGCAAAAGGAAGAAGAAGATTGTTCTCCCTAGGTTTCTTTTTTGTGGCTTGTGACAAAAGATAAATTGGGTTTATTTCTCTTGTAAGTTTGTCTTCTTCGGTGTATCTCGATGTAGAGTTTTCTTCGGTGTATCTCGGTATAGAGAGAGAAGAACAGAAAGAGAAGACGAGAGAGAGCAACGAAGAGTGAGAGATTCCTCTTTTAAGTTGAGATGATCGACTGGTGTAAATTCCTCGAGTAGTAAAATCCTCTGCAACTCCGTAGACGTAGGCAATTTGCCGAACCACGCAAATTTGTGTGTTACTGTTTCATAGTGTGAATTTTTTTGTTCTATTTTTCACTTCTTCATCGATCGTTCTTCTCTATTTTATATATATCCACAACTGTTCTGTGGACCACAACATACATATCATAGGCAAAATTCAAATCGAGTACACAGTCAAGCAATATTATCAAATTAAAAGCAACAAATTAGATCTGTTGATGAAAAAAAAAACCTTCATTATATATAATTATTCTATTGATGAACTTTCAAAAAAGGAGTAACGGATGTCTTCGTTTCCTTGAGAGAGCTTCAGAGATTTAAATGAAAAATAAAATGGTGAGATAATAATCACTCTACAGTCGTTTATATTTATTTTATTCAGATTTCTCTCTTTGTAGTCGATGAATCCAAATGGCATTATTATAAAGTATGCAATTTATAATGAGTTCTCAAGCGTACTTCAAGCTCTGTCATTACAACCCAAATTATTACGTTTGTTTCTATATATATAGATATATAATTAAATACTTTGATATCATAAAAGTAGCTTGTATGGATGATAAGACATTTGAAATATATTCTCTAGATTCTACAAAAACATTTGGCAATTTAATATTTGAAAGCCTGTTACTCTCCCATATCGTATGAGCAGGGTTCATTTGAGCCCATTTTGTTTCGTCATGTGCTTCTGATTTTTTAGAGAAGAATGCTAAATTTTTATTTGTGGATCACATTTATTTTAATAACTTATGAGATCTATTTTTATAACTTAAGTTATTTATTTTTATAACTCCTGATAACTTTAAGTTATTTATTTTCTTAACTCATAACTTATGTCATATTAAATGATAACTTAAGCTATTTATTTTTTATAACTTATGATAACTTAAGTTATTTATTTTCTTAACTCAGAACTTATGTCATAATAAATGATAACTTAAGCTATTTATTTTTATAACTCATGAAAACTTAAGTTATTTATTTTCTTAACTCATAACTTATGTTATAATAAATGATAACTTAAGTTATTCATTTTATAAGTCATGAAAACTAATGTTATTTATTTAATAACTTATGTCATAACTTATGATAATTTATGATATTTATTTTGTAACTCATACAACCCCTAAAATGAATAAAGGTTATTAACTTATGTTTTAGGTTAGTAATCCCCTTGATGGAAGGTGGTTAAATAGAGCATAATTCAAAGAATGGGTCCTCTCTCTTCCTAACACACCCCGTACATTTCACTTTATCAGAAAGTGCAGAAAGTTTCAAAGGATTAGAGAGAGAAACTCCATCTCTTCAAGATCAAATTTCTTCAAGTTTAAAATCTATTATCATGAATACAAGTATGTGTTAATTTATTATAGATATGTAAAAATCATGAATTCGAAAGATCTTGACAATTATGTATTTTTAGAATTTGTGTCATAAATGTTAAACATGAATTTCTAACAAAGAAACCCCTCACATGGGTTTTGAAATACATTAAATTCTTGAAATTCTAGAAACTCATTGAAGTCTTGTAATACATTGGGCGGAATGTTAAAAAATTTAAAAAATACAGATAATATTACAGCTCAAGAAATGGAGATAGTTAACATTGGTACTAAAAACTCTTGCAGCATTCCAAATTCTATATTTTATCCATTCAAGCACCTCCTCGTCTGGCTGAATACATCATCTTCATTTTTTATAGATATTTATGTGGTTTAGAATATTCAAACAACTTCTCATCTAAAATAATGAGCCATCCTGCAAAAGACACTGCTCTGTCTCAATTGGAATTGAAACCATCACCAGCTCATCATTATCCTCTTTTTTCAGCATTTGCAAAGAGGTCATATAAGGCTCCATTAACAACTTGGATATATCATTCATAAAGACTTCATTGAATATGAGACTGCAGTTCACTGTGCACTTTGTTGAATCATCTACATAAAGGTTTGTCTGTCCGGTAACAAAACCATGGGATAAAAAATGCTTCATTTAGAAGCTAATCCTTGTTTGCCACGTGGTTGATAAGTATGCATAGTTTTGCGCTTTTAGGGACATTGACAATGTAAACTATGCTTCTGTTTATATTTGAGCTTTATTACATGTAATAGATTAAAGGAGTTGGAGAGAAAGATACCTCTCATTAAAAACTTGAATATAATCAAAGCTTAGGATCAGTTTCTGAACAGCTTGGGAAAACAATTACAGTGGATGCAAGCAACAGAAGTATATTTCTTCAAACTACTCTTATTACAACTTAACCAAGGATAGATGCCATGACCATGATTGGAAAAAGCTTAGTTGAAACCAAATCAATAAGTATATTTATTATAAAAGTAGAAAACATTAAATTGTGGATGGCAGAAATCAATGTTTACCATTAAATTTTTTGAATGCAAAGGAATTAAATTGTGAATGGCGGAAATCAGTGCTTACCATCACAAAATATATTTATTATACAAGTAGAAAACATTTAATTTTGTTTCCTTCCTTTTTATTACCTTCTTTCCCAGCCATGGCAGCCGAATCTTTCCTGGAGAGAAGCCATACTGTGTATTTAAAAGCAAGATTTGCACTTATCAGAGCAGGAATGTGCAATAGTACAGAGAAACAAAATTTAAAAGAAGATTTCCATGTTTACCATTTAATTCCTGTTTATTTACATATCTAACACCTAAAACTTCAATTCTTTACATATATATCACCTTGTGCATAAAAAGGTGTATTTTACTTTTTTAATTTAAAATTTGTTGTATTTTGATTCGATAAGAAAGATTTGGGTAGTATAAATGTAGAAAGCAAACATTAGGGGTTAGATATGTATATGCATAGAAATTTGATGATATATATGTAAATGCTCCAATTTAAAATCATCATAACAAATAGAGTTAAGAAAACGCTATACCTTGTCATTTTCAAGATCTTCATTCTTGAAGAGGCCAGCTTTATCACGAAGGAACTGTTTCAATTTTAGCTTACGTTCCCTAGTGTTTTGGAGGGCCTAACAAATCAGAGCAAATGAGATGAAGAGAATTATAACCAGAATTAAACGACTCTCATTAAAACAAAAAGTATCATACTTTAATAACAAATAAAAAAGGAAAATTTACATAGATAGCACTTCGTTCCGACTTATTTACGTATGTAACAACTATACTTCCAATTTTTTCACATACGACACATTACCTACGCATGAAAAAGTGTATTATACTTTTTTAATGCGTCTGCAGGACCGCAAAATCAGACATATCATAGTTGATCACGATGTTTACATGCTCGATGTCGATTCCCCTTCCAACAAAATAGGTAGCAACAAGAATCCTTTCATGTCCTTTCTCGAAGCCCTTGTTCCTTATTAATCTACTAATAATCAAAGAGAAGTATATCTAAACTTAAATGTTAACATTAAATATCAATTAAANTACATTATTAATCTACTAATAATCAAAAAGAAATATATCTAAACTTAAATGTTAGCATTAAATATCAATTAATGCATGAAATGAAGCCACCAACCTCAATCTTATAATACATTGATTTCAAACCATTAATTGAATCCAGCTTTTTGCTCTTTAATGGAGTTTGTGAAATAAAATACCTTCAAATTATTGAAATCCGGAGTTTAATTTCGAGATCTGGTTTTCAAAAAAACAAAAAAAAATGGTTCATGTCAAATGAATCAAACGAAATTAAGGGGTGCACCAAATGCATTAAAACACAATTAGAAAAAATGAAAATTTTACATACTTATCCATCCACTTTGTTCCACATGCCTGCAAATGAACACTTGAGTTAATAGACCAAATTGAACACTTAAAAATTTTAAGGATAAAATGAATAACTATACCCATTTTATTAACAAACATGCATGAAAAGGTAACACATAACACTTACTTTAAATTTATGTGTGAAAATATGTATTTCACTTTTTAAAAATGATAATTGTGCTATTTTTAATGTTTTATTAAAGATTTGATTGTTATATCTGTAAATATGAAAGTTTAGGTGTGAGATACGAAAATAATTAAGTGTGAATATGTATGTAGAAGCCCCTAAACATAAATATGAAGAGATAAAGTAATTGAAGCGACTAGCACTAGGCTAGACCCCAATAAAGGAATAGAATATATATAAGCAAGGTGCCTTCTACTCATAAGAATGGTAGAAGACCGATTAAATTGGACTTCAACCTTGAAAAACTATTACATTGGTCTGTTAAAAAGAATAATTTGGACAAAAGAGATGCACCCAAATTTTTTACTGCCATTTGGCTTGGAAGAAACTCATCAAAACCCACTAGTAAAACTAAACAGTGAGGAAAAAAATAGAGATGGTAGTAAGGAAAAGGTTAAAAATGAGTGTCAATCTTATAGAAAAAAATTTTGAAAGAAGTTATGGTAAACACAAGGCGTTTATCTTCTTGTGCCAATGTTATCAACACAGTACATATTCTACATCTGCATGATGTTCTTTTCATAAATAATATAAGGTAAAAATATAATAAAGGACTTTCATGACATTATTATGCATTAAGCGACTTCTAAAAAATTAACTAATATTATATGAGCTGAATAACTGATGCAAGTTGTTCTCTGATCAACATTAACCAAGAAAAATTTTTTTCCAATGGAAAAACGATGATGTAACAAGAAACACTTGCAAGTACTATAATAAATAATTAAAACATAAATGATACCTATTAAATTCAAAAAAATTCTATGTCTCACCAGACCTTTTCCATCATTAAGGCCTTCTCTATCAAAATCTTCAGCATAGGCAAAGAAAAATTTCTTCTTGCACAAAAAACCATATCCTTAGTTAAGGAATTTATACCTTGAGATTGATCGTTTTAGAAAAGTTCTGTGAATTTAAAATCTTTTCTCTCACACAATCACTTGATTTGCTTCTATGTTGAAAGCAACTATTAAGAAAACAAACATTTATATACATAACACTCAATTCCCATGCATTTACATATCTAGCGACTAAGCTTTGCTTTTTTACATTTATATGGTCCAAAATTTTCATATCACATAAAAAATGCCAATATTTTAACTGATAAAAAGTAGAACACAATTTTTCATGCGTAGGTAAGGTGCATGGCATATATATGTTAAGAAGTAAAGTTTAGTTATTAGATATGTAAATACATAAGAATTAAGTGGTATATATGTAAATCTTCCTTAAGAAAAATACCTAAAGCAAAGGGAGGGGAATTGAGGCTAAGTTGCCTCCATCATGACTCAAGGTAATGATTTAGTGAGTGAGAAATATATGTGGATTCCCAACTCCTAAGCTCTCAAACCAGATCCTCTGCAAGGAAAATACAAATTTGGTAAGGTTCAAAGAATTAAGGTAAAGAGCTAAAAGGAAGACTAAGAGAATGCAAAGACATGTTTACCACAATCAAAGAGAGACAACTAAAAGCATTGAGTCAGTCTAAATTTTAAGAACAATAGAGGAGCATCACAACGAAAAATAGAAGGGGCATTTGCAAACATATCACCTAATTCTTACGTATTTACATATCTAACTCCACNCATTAATTGAATCCAGCTTTTTGCTCTTTAATGGAGTTTGTGAAATAAAATACCTTCAAATTATTGAAATCCAGAGTTTAATTTCGAGATCTAGTTTTCAAAAAAGAAAAAAAAGTTCATGTCAAATGAATCAAACGAAACTGAGGGGTGCACCAAATGCATTAAAACACAATAGAAAAAATGAAAATTATACATACTTATCCATCCACTTTGTTCCACATGCCTGCAAATGAGCACTTGAGTTAATAGACCAAATTGAACACTTAAAAATTTTGAGGATAAAATGAATCCCATTTTATTAACAAACATGGATGAAAAGATAACACATAACACTTATGTTGAGAAATTAGGGCTAATAAAAATTGGAATCGACACAAATATCGAAGAACACACAAAGATTTAACGAGGTTCGATAAAGATGCCGACATCCTCGGGAGCAGAGCGACGACTTCCTTTTCAATATTCAGAAAAGAATACAGAATATAAGATTCATCTCTCTCAAAGACCTAGGATTACAAACATGTTTATTTATAATCCTAGAGTACAATATGTAATTCTCAAATTACCCATGTACCGTATAGCCCCAACCCACATAACGTAACTTCTCGATTTGGACAGATTCTTCCGCTTCGCTCCGCTCTGTTCCGCTTCGTTCCAGCGTCTGTCCCTATATGGTACATGAGTCATACCATAACAAATCTCCACTTGGCGAATATTCAGCCCCTTAGGAGAAAAGATACCTGGGAGTTACACCTGCACCAATGTGGGTGGGACCACTATGCCTTTGTTGCGCCCACACTGATCTCAACCCACTAAATTTCAAGAGACACACCTCTTCAATTCCAAGAGACGTCTCTTCATTCCAAGAGACTCCAAATTCTGGTATTATGAGTCATATCTAACAATTCTCCACCTTGGCGAATATCCAGTCCTTTAGGAGAAAATCTCTACCTTGTCGAATATCCAATCCCTTAGGAGAAAAATCTCCACCTTGCGAATATCTTGCCTTTTAGGAGAAAATATCCACCTTGCGAATGTACAATCCCTTAGGAGAAATATCTTCACCTTGTGAATATTCTGTCCCTTAGGAGAAAATCTCCATCTTGCGAATATCCAGCCCCTTAGGAGAAATCTATCATGGAGTTTATTATGCACAAATGTGGGTTGAAGCGCTTTTCCTGTTCGTACCAGCACCTCGGCTAAACTGCAGTCTCGCGAGCGAAACCCTTCGTGAAATACCTCCGCGAAACCATTGTTCGCGAATAATCGCGCCTTCTCGCTCGCTAGCACCCTACCTAACTCCACCTGTTGTAAACTCCACCTATCGCAACTCCTCTTGCGACGAACTTGCAAACTCCGCTGGTCAAACATCACCAAACTCCTCTGTTCGCAAATGCTCTTGTTCGCGGTAACTGCACACGAACTCATGTTCGCTAACTCCACCTTGCCTAATGTCGCGAAGGTTCATGAACTGTCGCGTCTCGAAGTCGCGACGCCGCCTCTACCGCAAACTCCCCGAAGCATAACTCGTCGAACTGCTGCAGCCCTTTATCCGAACTGCTTCGCATCTGTTCGTTCATGCGAGCCCGTCTGCCTTGCGAACAATCCGCAAAATTTTATATTTTTTTGCGCCGTAGCCATGATTTTCTTTCTCCAGCCAAGGAAATTCAGAAAATACTTCCAAATTTTCTTCTCCGCAAGATTCCTTGTTGAGGCAGAAATTGTACTTTGATTCTGCCAAAAATTCTTTTAACTAATCCCTTAATTAAGATTCCTTAATTAAGTTTTCAAGAAAAAGAATTTTTCCTTAATTAAATTTCCCAAAGAAGCAACAAAATTTTTCCCAAAAAAAAAAAGAATTGAAATATTCCCATAATTAAATATTTCATTTAATTAACTCAATTTCAAATTTTTTATTTTCTTCAGCCTCCAGTAAAAGAAATCTCACATCCGCAGATCCAAGAAAGAAAATTTTAATTAAATTTCCTTAATTAAATTTTTTCTTTAAATCAATTTAATTAAAAAACAATTTTTCTTTAATTAAGTAAAATTCAAAAATTTTCCTTTCTTCAACGGGAAAAGAATTTATTGATCTCCTTCCTGATTTTTTTTTTATAAAAAAAAATTGAAATATTTCCTTCAAAATCTTCCAGAAAAGTAAAAAATTTCTTCTCCACCTCCAAGAAAAGAAATAAATATTTCCTTTATTTCCTCTCCTTATCCGGCAAAAGAAATCCTTCATTAAATTTGTTTAATTTAATTTAAAATAATTTAATTAAAAAGCTTTCCTTTAATTTAAAGGAAATCGTCTCCTATCCAGCAAAGGTGGTTTCGCAGGACAAATGGATATAAAAGATAGAAATAAAGGAAATCCTCTCCTTTCCAATTTCTCAAGCAGCAAAGCAATAGAAATAAAGAAAATCCTCTTTGCGGGCCAATTGGAAATAAAAGATAGAAATAAAGGAAATCCTCTCCTTTCCAATTTCTCAAGCAGCAAAGCAATAGAAATAAAGGAAATCCTTTGCCAGCAATGGAAAGTATTTCATTCTTTCTCCGCAGCAAAGAAAGGCAAGGAATATCTCCTCAAGCCAGCAATGGAAAGTCCAGATCTTTCACTTGATACCACTTGTTGAGAAATTAGGCAAAGAAAAATAAGAACGACACAAATTCAGAAGAGCATAGAGATTTAACGAGGTTCGGCAAAGATGCCTACATCCTCGGGAGCAGAGCGATGACTTCCTTTTTCTTCTCCGCAGCCTCCAAAGGAAACGGATCGAACCAGCAAAGGAAACAAATGGGAAGATTCCTTCCAATTTCTCCAAGAGAACCTTCCTTTCACGAATGCGCTGAACCTTCTTTTGCAAAACTTCCTTCCTTTTCAGATCCACGCACAGAAGGAAAGATTCCTTTCCTCCCTTCCGCCCAGCAGCCTTCCGCAAGAACCTTGCCGCCACCAATGGCGACTTCTTGCAATTCGCAAATTCTCCTGTTGTACTGAAGCCACGAACTAGCGAACCCTCCTGCTGTATCGCGAACTCTTCTTCTTCTACTGTTGTATCGAAACCCCATTCTTCCAACGCCAAGCCGTCTGAACCGCAGTGTCGCCCAATTCCTCTAAGACATTGCCAAACTGCTTGCAACCTCTATCTGTCGCGAACGGTAGAGAAATCAGAAAAACTTTGTGACACTTCTGCGAACCATGCCAAAACCTTTAAGTCTGTTCGCAGTAACACACGAACCTGCTTTGCTCGCGATTCCGAAAATGAAGCCTGCGCCGAAATCCTCATCTCGCCGAACTCCTCTTTGGCGATTTGGAACTGCCGCGAACCTTGTTTCTGTTGAATTCACTGAAGCAACTTCCTGCGCCAAATCTGATGCCCTAGCCGCCAAAATCTTCTTTATTCCTGCACTGCCGAAATTTTTCTTCCCTATCATTGAACCTCTCTCTGATACCACTTTTTGAGAAATTAGGGCGAATAAAAATAGGAATCGACACAATTCTCGAAGAACGCACAAAGTTTTAACGAGGTTCGGCAAAGATGCCTACATCCTCGGGAGCAGAGCGGCAATTTCCTTTTCAATATTCAGAAAAAATACAAAATACAAGATTCAGCTCTCTCAAAGACCTAGAATTACAAAAAAGTTTATTTACAATCCTATAGTACAATATGTAATTCCCAAATTACCCATGTACCGTATAGCCCCAACCCACATAACGTAACTTCCCGATTTGGACAGATTCTTCCGCTTCGCTCAGCTCTGCTCCGCTTCGTTCCAACGTCTGTCCCTATATGGTATATGAGTCATACCATAACAACTTATTTTAAATTTATGTGTGAAAATATGTATTTCACTTTTTAAAAATGATAATTGTGCTATTTTTAATGTTTTATTAAAGATTTGATTGTTATATCTGTAAATATGAAAGTTTAGGTGTGAGATACGAAAATAATTAAGTGTGAATATGTATGTAGAAGCCCCTAAACATAAATATGAAGAGATAAAGTAATTGAAGCGACTAGCACTAGGCTAGACCCCAATAAGGGAATAGAATATATATAAGCAAGGTGCCTTCTACTCATAAGAATGGTAGAAGACCGATTAAATTGGACTTCAACCTTGAAAAACTATTACATTGGTCAGTTAAAAAGAATAATTTGGACAAAAGAGATGCCCCCAATTTTCTTACTACTATTTGGCTTGGAAGAAACTCATCAAAACCCACTAGTAAAACTAAACAGTGGGAAAAAAAAATAGAAATTATAGTAAAGAAAAAGTAAAAAATGAGTGTCAATCTTGTAGAAAAAAATTTTGAAAGAAGTTATGGTAAACACAAGGGGTTTTTCTTCTAGTGCCAATTTATCAACACAGTACATATTCTACATCTGCATGATGTTCTTTTCATAAATAATATGAAGTAAAAATATAATGAAGGACTTTCATGACATTGTTATGCATTAAGCANTAAAGAAAAGGTAAAAAATGAGTGTCAATCTTGTAGAAAAAAATTTTGAAAGAAGTTATGGTAAACACAAGGCGTTTTTCTTCTAGTGCCAATGTTATCAACACAGTACATATTCTACATCTGCATGATGTTCTTTTCATAAATAATATGAAGTAAAAATATAATAAAGGACTTTCATGACATTATTATGCATTAAGCAAATTCTAAAAAATTAACTAACATTATATGAGCTGAATAACTGATGCAAGTTGTTCTCTTATCAACATTAACCAAGAAAAATTTTTTTCCAATGGAAGAACGATGATGTAACAAGAAACACTTGCAAGTACTACAATAAAAAACATAAATGATACCTATTGAATTCAAAAAAATTCTCNAAAATTAACTAATATTATATGAGCTGAATAACTGATGCAAGTTGTTCTCTGATCAACATTAACCAAGAAAAAAATTTTTCCAATGGAAGAGCGATGATGTAACAAGAAACACTTGCAAGTACTACAATAAATAATTAAAACATAAATGATACCTATTAAATTCAAAAAAAGTCTATGTCTTGCCAGACCTTTTCCATCATTAAGGCCTTCTCTATCAAAATCTTCAGCATAGGCAAAGAAAAATTTCTTCTTGCACAAAAGACCATATCCTTGGTTAAAGGATTTATATCTTGAGATTGATCGTTTTAGAAAAGTTCTATGAATTTAAAATCTTTTCTCTCACACAATCACTTGATTTGCTTCTATGTTGAAAGTAACTACTAAGAAAACAAACATTTACATACATAACCCTCAATTCCCATACATTTACATATCTAGCAACTAAGCTTTGCTTTTTTACATTTATATCGCCAAAAATTTTCATATCACATAAAAAATGCCAATATTTTAACTGATAAAAAGTAGAATACAATTTTTCATGCGTAGGTAAGGTGCATGGCATATATATGCTAAAAAGTAAAGTTTAGTTATTAGACATGTAAATACATAAGAATTGAGTGGTATATATGTAAATCTTCCTTAAGAAAAATGCCAAGAGCAAAGGGAGGGGAATTGAGGCTAAGTTGACTCCATCATGACTCAAGGTCATGATTTAGTGAGTGAGAAATATATGTGGATTCCCAACTCCTAAGCTCTGAAACCAGATCCTCTGCAAGCAAAATACAAATTTGATAAGGTTCAAAGAAATAAGGTATAGAGCCAAAAGGAAGACTAAGAGAATGCAAAGACATGTTTACCACAATCAAAGAGAGACAACTAAAAGCATCGAGTCAGTCTAAATTTTAAGAACATTAGAGGAGCATCACAGCGAAAAATAGAAGGGGCATTTGCAAACATATCACCTAATTCTTACGTATTTACATATCCAACTCCACTTTTTTTTACATTTATACCACCCAAATCTTTCACTTCACATCATAATTAACACCATTTTAACTACTAAAATGTAAAAAACAACTGTTCCTTCATAGGTAATTGGAGTTTTGGTGATAGATATACAAAACGTAAGAATAGAGTGGTATGTATGTAAATCTTCCAAGTAGAAATGAAGAAAAGAGGCAAGATGCAGAATTCTTTGTGGCAAATAACTGTGCTTCAAGAGCTTCATGGTTCTCAACAACAACTAAGTGCAGAACTAACTGAAAAACATAATTATAGCCAGGTATAGTATATGAGAAAATTGTCAAAAGTCCCCTAACTCTTTATAGGGGACCATTTTATTATTAAAATTTATAAAATTGTCAATTTAATTCCAAATTTTTTTAATGAGGGTTAAAATAGTCTTCAATGAGGACTATTTGAGCCCCAATTAAAATAGTCCAAGGACTAATTTAACATTTTTATAAACTCTGGGACTAAAATGACCCAATTTAAATGACTATTTTGGCACTTTATTATATATTCTGCTTTTGCATCTCTTTCCAGTCTTTAAGAAAAAATTAAACTTCATTTTATATATACGTCTTTGGCTTATAATAAATTGAAAGGAATTGAAAAGGTGATAATAGATCAATAAGAACAATATCAAAATGCAAATTATATAATAAGGGAAAAGGAGTATTTAATTATGGAGCTTCTTCATTCAGGTTAGCAAATTGCAATAGTATTCTTTTTTGAAGTCTGAGATATCTAAGTGAGTTTTCTATGTAACACCGTCCAAATTGTAGATATTATAGTCTTTATATTTCTATTATTTTACCATACTTAAGGGTAGTTCAGTCTTTTTGCTTATTGTATATATATTTATCTTTTACTCTTGTAATGAGGTGCTTGATGCAATTGAAACCCTAGCTACTTTTCCATTGTCTCATCTCTTTCTATTCTTCTTCTCTATTTCATTTGCAAATCTTAACATGATATCAGAGAAAGTTCTGATCCATTCATAGCTTTCGCGGATCCAACTCCGCAATGAGTTGGCTGAGGGATTGCAGAGGGACAGCACCCGCCTGGTTGGGGAAAGCCTCAAAAATTTTTTCGGGGATCTATTTGCGGTTTCTGGGTCATTTTGCAGTCTTTAGANAGATTGTAGATATTATAGTCTTTATATTTCTATTATTTTACCATACTTAAGGGTAGTTCAGTCTTTTTGCTTCTTGTATATATATTTATCTTTTACTCTTANATATATTTATCTTTTACTCTTGTAATGAGGTGCTTGATGCAATTGAAACCCTAGCTACTTTTCCATTGTCTCATCTCTTTCTATTCTTCTTCTCTATTTCATTTGCAAATCTTAACATGNAATGAGGTGCTTGATGCAATTGAAACCCTAGCTACTTTTCCATTGTCTCTTCTCTTTCTATTCTTCTTCTCTATTTCATTTGCAAATCTTAACATCATATCAGAGAAAGTTCTGATCCATTCATAGCTTTCGCGGATCCAACTCCGCAATGAGTTGGCTGAGGGATTGCAGAGGGATAGCGCCCGCCTGGTTGGGGAAAGCCTCAAAAATTTTTTCGGGGATCTATTTGCAGTTTCTGGGTCATTTCGCAGTCTTTAGCGATACCCAATTTTCAGCGTCATTTACAGGCTTCAATGATATACCCAATTTTCCTCGTCATTTGCAATCTTCAGCATTATACCCAATTGCACTTTTTTGGGTGATTTATGTTTTTGTATTTGATATTCTTGTTCTTTGTTTTCTGTTTTTATTTTGATAATAATAGCAATGACTGATGAAAAAAACGATTCTCTTCAATTTATTAACGTGCAATTAAATGGACAAAATTACTTATATTAGAGTTATGCATTAAAGAATTTTTTGAAAGGCAAAAGAATGTGAGGTTATATTTCTAGAATCTCTTTTAAGTCCATAGATAAAGAAGATGAAAAATATGAATAAAGGTTGGAAGTATAGGAAGCAAGCAATTCAAAAATAATCACTTGAATCAAGAACTCATTTTCTAAATCAATCGGTGTCCAATTAGCAAAATATGAAACTGTCGAAGAAGTTTGAAATCATTTGGAAAGATTATATGTGTAGTCAAATTTTGCAAAACAATATCAATTAGAGATAGATATTCACGTTCTTCAACAAAACAACACGAGCATCCAAGAATCTTATTCTATCATGACTAACATTTGAGATTACTTATCTCTTACTGAATCTGCAGAATTATGAGCTTTTAGACCATACACTAATCATAGAGAAGAACAACGTTTGGTTCAGTTTTTGATGGCTCTTCGAGATGATTTTGAAGGGCTTCGTGGAACAAATTTACATCGCAGCCCTCTTCCAATAGTTGACTCAGTGGTTAAAGAGCTATTAGCTATAGAGATTTGTCTCAATTCTCAATCTGAGAAAGGGAATGTAGAGAAAAGGATCTTCCCCACTCCTAATCCATCTATTTTTGTAGCTACTCATAATAAAAGCAAATCTTATAGAAAGGTTAGTTTTGATGAATGTAACTTTTGTAAGCAAAAGGGTCATTGAAAAGCTCAATGTCCAAAGTTGTTGAACAAATCACAACAGACACAACAAGTCAATCAATTGCACCGACGAAGCTTCAGGGCTCCAACTTCAAATGTTGCAGCTGTTGTTCCTCCAAAAGACGCTTGGTGTTGGACATGCATATGCTTCAAGCCCTACAACAGCCACATTTACTGAGCAGTTTTAAAAGTTTCTTGTCACACAACCACATGCCATGTTTGCCTCCTCAAATACAGGTTTACCTTCCTCTAGTTCATCAGGTATATCTTCTTCTATTTGGATTCTTGACTCTAGAGCCTCACATCATATGTCATCGGATTTTACATCATTTGTATCCTTACATCTTGCATCATTTGTATCATTCACGACAGTTGATGGTACTCTTATGCCATTAGCAGGCACTGGGTCTGTATGCACACCACATTTATCCCTTTCAAATGTTTAATATATCCCCAATCTTACTTTGAATCTTTTTTATGTTGGTCAATTGTGAGATTATGTTTTCTTAGTTTTTCTCTCTTCCATTCTTTTTATGTGCAAGATCCGCAATCCAGGAAGCTGATTGGGACAGTTTGTAGGCAAGGGGGACTTTATATTCTGCATGTGCTAAGAGTTTCGAAAGTTGCAGCTTCCAGCATTGACCTGTCATCATTTTTTTTAGTTCATCATCTTCAAATTTTTATCTATGGCACTCTTGTCTTGGACGTGTCTCTTCTTATAGTCTAAAATACTTAGTTTCTACAAGAATTTTGGACGAGTTACAAACTCATGATATTTCTGATTGTTATGGTTGTAAACTTGCTAAATTTTTTGCTTTACCCTTTTCTAAAAATGTTTCACTTTCTATTGAACCTTTTAACTTGGTTCATTCTGATGTATGGGGTCCATCTCATGTTCTTACCAAAGGTGGATCAAGATATTATGTCTCATTCATTTATGACTATACTCTTTATTATTTAATTTATCTTATGAAAAATCGTTCTGAATTTTTTAGTATTTATCATATGTTTCGTGCATTTGTCAAAACTTAACATAATGTTGTTAGTAAGTGTTTTCGATGTGATCTGGGAGGTAAATATACCTCTACTAAATTCTCTGAATTACTTGCCTCTGATGGGACTTTTCTTCAAATTTCTTGTACTGACTCTCCTGAACAAAATGAAGTTACTGAAAGGAAACATCGTCACATTGTTGAAACTGCTCATTCCCTTTTTTATCTGGCTTTGCTCCAAGTGAATTTTGGGGGGAATCTATTATTACTACAGTATATATTATTAACAGAATTTCATCTTCTGTTACTTCAGGTTTGTCTCCCTTTGAAAATTATATGGTATATGGTCACTCTTCTTATTATTCCGCTTTGAGAGTTTTTGGTTCTACTTGCTTTGTTATTCTTCCTCATGTACAACGTAATAAATTATCTTTGCGTTCGACAATCTGTGTATTTTTTGGTTATGGTGATGGTCAGAAAGGATATCGTTGTTATGATCCTGTGACTCAAAATTTTATTGTCTCATGTCTTGTTGTATTTTTTGAGCATATACCATTTTACTCCATTCCTCCTTCTTCTCATAGCCTTACAAAGTCTGATCTTATCTTNATGGTATATGGTCACTCTTCTTATTATTTCGCTTTGAGAGTTTTTGGTTCTACTTGCTTTGTTATTCTTCCTCATGTACAACGTAATAAATTATCTTTGCGTTCGACAATCTGTGTATTTCTTGTTTATGGTGATGGTCAGAAAGGATATCGTTGTTATGATCCTGTCACTCAAAATTTTTTTGTCTCATGTCTTGTTGTATTTCTTGAGCATATACCATTTTACTCCATTCCTCCTTCTTCTTCTCATAGCCTTACAAAGTCTGATCTTATCTCAATTGATCATTTTCACACAAATACAAATATTGAACCTCCTCATATGATTCATCATCCAAATTATTTTGATATTGAGCTTTGCAGAATTGACACTAGTAGCTCTGCAGATCCTGATGCTCCCCCAATCTCTACTGCTCCCCAAGAATCTTCTATGACCGTGGATCCTGCTCTTCCTCATTACCCTCAACGTGATCACAAGTCCACTAAATTGCCAGATTTTTTTTACTCCACTTATTCTACTTCTTTTGCTTCCTTTTTAACCTCCATTTATAATTTTTCTGACCTTTCTTCCTATCAAGAGGTTGTTCTTGATACTCTTTGGGAGCAAGCTATGGCAGAAGAACTTTCTGCTTTGCATAAAACAGATACTTGGGACCTTATCTTTCTTCCTCCAGGAAAATGTGTATTGGTTCTCGTTGGATGTATAAGATTAAAACCAAGTTTGATGGGCCAGTTGAGCGATATAAAGCACGTTTGGTTGTTAAGGGACTTTCTCAACATTATGGTCTGGATTATGAAGAAACATTTGCTCCTGTTGCCAAAATGACTACTATTCATACTCTTATTGCAGTCGCCTCTATTCATTAGTGGCATATCTCTCAAGTGGATTTTAAAAATGCATTCTTAAATGGTGATCTTCAAGAGGAAGTTTATATGGTGCCTTCACCAGGTGTCTCTCATAAACAAGGTGAAGTTTGTAAATTAAAAAAAGCTCTCTACGGCCTTAAACATGCTCCTCGAGCTTGGTTTGAAAAGTTCTCTATTATGATTGCATCTCTTAGTTTTCATTCTAGCTCACATGACACTGCCTTATTTCTCAAGAGTACCTCCCATGGTCATATCATACTCTTTTTATATTTTGATGACATGATTATTACTGGGGATGATAATAATGGGATTATAGAGTTGAAATTACAATTACCTCAACATTTTGAGATGAAAGATTTGGGTACTCTTCGATATTTTTTGGGGATTGAAGTGGCTCGTTCTTATAGACGTCATCTTCTTTCCAATTCTAAATACATTGACACCATCCTTGAGCAAGCTCGTCTCTCTGATACTCGTACAATTGTTACTCCTCTTGAACGTAATGCTCACTATGCCTCTTCTGATGGTGCTCCTTTGCCTGATCCCACTTTGTATCATACACTTGTTGGCAGCTTGGTATATCTTACCATCACTAGACCTGATCTTCCTTATGCAGTACATTTTGTTAGTCAGTTTATTGCCTCTCCTACTACAGTTCATGGAAGCTGTTCTTCGCATTATTCGTCATCTTCGGGGCACTCAATTTCAAAGTCTTATCTTTTATGCATCTTCTTTCTTGGAATTACATGCCTACTCAGATGCTGATTGGGGTGTTGATTCCACTAATAGTAAGTCTACCATAGGATTTTATATTTTTCTAGAAGATTCTCTCATTTCTTAGAAGAGTAAGAAGCAAGAAGTTGTCTCTTGCTCTTCTACCAAAGCTGAGTATTGTGTCGTGGCATCCACCACTGCAGAAATTATTTTGTTGTGCTGGTTACTTGCTGATATGGGTGCACTTTCTCTAGCCTAACTCATATGTATTGTGATAACAAGAGTGCTATACAAATTGCCCGCAACTCAGCCTTTCATGAGCTCACCAAACATATTGAGATTGATTGTCATTTCACTCACCATCACTTTCAACTTGACACTATCACCTTACCCTATATTTCTTTCTCCATTTAACTTGCTGAAGTATTTATGAAATCACATTCCACTCAACGCTTTTCCTTTTTGACTAGCAAACTCTCGATGATTCCCCTTGATGCATCATGAGTTTGAGGGGGGATGTTAGATATTATAGTCTTTATATTTCTATTATTTTACTCTACTTAAGGATAGTTTAGTCTTTTCGCTTATTGTATATATATTTATCTTTTACTCTTGTAATGAGGTGATTGATGCAATTGAAACCCTAGCCATTTTTCCATTGTCTCTTCTCTTTCTCTTCCTCTTCCTCTTCTCTATTTCATTGCAAATGTTAACACGGAGAAAGTACTTGTCGAGCACGAGAATTTTCTTCAATCAGAGCTAGATCTTGTTGCTACTGACATGTCTTAATTATCCTATAAAATTTATTAGTATTGCAATATTTATTTTCTAATGATTTACATTTACTTTGTGGACGTTTGGAATCATTGTTGTTTTTATTTTCTATTTNTTGATACAAGGCCTCAAGATGCTCTCCTCCTCTCTAACTCTATAGCTATTCTCTCCTCTTTTGTGGTAGCTTAAAATCTCTTCCCCTTTTTCTCCTAAGCCTCACACCCTCTCTATTTATAGAAGCAAGAGAGTGGTAGGTGGGAGGTAGGTGGCCAGTAGGTGAGCGGTAGGTGTGATGTGGTCGGTGGCGGTGCCATATTACAAAATTGCCCTTTTACCTTAGATCATTAATTGGGGGTCAAAATAATAATTTTAATCTATTCAATCCATTAAACTTTTACCGTAAATCTCATGGTATAAATTCTTCATTAGTTGAGTAACTTGAAACTTACAGTGTTTACAAGCATGCTTCACAGCTCATGTAAACTTTTTTTAAGGCAACTTATTCTTTGCAACTTTACTAAATGTATAAAAACNATATTTAATTAAAATATGATTATTTTTAAGAACAGTCAAAACACCTAAAAGTTGTTTCGAGTGTTTACAAAAAAAATGTTAATTTGTTCTAGAAACAAAAAGATAAAACATATATAAAGCATTAAACAAATATATATTAAAAATAAATTTAAAAATTTAAATGAAAACAAAAAACAAAATTGATCCCGAATAAACACTTCCTGCTCTTTCATAAAAAGCAAAGAGACCATTTTGTATTGATATAACCAAGTATTGTTGATTTTTAGAACACAAAAATAATATTGCAGAGATGACCAAAACAATGTGCAGAAATTTCATTCAGAGATGAATAAAAAACTTCATATTTTGCGTAAAATTTTCTCAAATTATGTGAGGCAGCAGGAAAATTAACTGAAATAAATAGAAGCAGACATGAAATTATTTCAATCTATCAAGGCTGTGGTAAACACATTATAAAATGAAGAAACTTGCTATTCTATCAAAATTGAAATTATATTTATAAAACTTGCTATCCATTTCNGCAAAGAGGCAAAATGCAGAATTATTTGTGATATATATACAACCTTCTATGCAGAAGCAAATGCTATAAGAGAGAAAAAGGGCATATAAATCCCCGGGAATATCTTCATTCAAGAAGCTGAGGAAAAGGTTGTGAAGTAAAATAACTTTCACCTATGAATACATTATTTCATCAACATTTACAAAACTTGGTAGAGTTTGTGTACTAATTCAGGCCGTGGAAGAGAAAATAGAGCGCATACAGAAAGAA
Organism: Phalaenopsis hybrid cultivar; assembly: GCA_002079205.1. Taxonomy (NCBI): domain Eukaryota; kingdom Viridiplantae; phylum Streptophyta; class Magnoliopsida; order Asparagales; family Orchidaceae; genus Phalaenopsis; species Phalaenopsis hybrid cultivar. Next base: position 55,529 of record JXCR01141774.1, on the reverse strand, counting down.
TTAGAGTCCAAAGATAAAGTTATTTCCATACCTTGTTTAATTCTCAAAGCTAGCTTTCATAACAGTTCTAACCTTTAAATGATACTAATACCAGCAAAGAGCTGTGCTTCAAGAGCTTCATGGTTCTCAGCAACAATTAAGTGCAGAACTAACTGAAAAACATAATTATAGCCAGGTATAGTATATGAGAAAATTGTCAAAAGTCCCCTAACTCTTTATAGGGGGCCATTTTATTATTAAAATTTATGAATGTGTCAATTTAATTCTAGACTTTTTTAATGAGGGTTAAAATAGTCTTCAATGAGGACTATTTTAGTCCCAATTAAAATAGTCCAGAGACTAATTTAACATTTTTATAAACTCTGGGACTAAAATGACCCAATTTAAATTACTATTTTGGCACTTTATTATATATTCTGCTTTTGCATCTCTTTCGACTCTTTAAGAAAAAAATAAAATTCATTTTATATATATATGTCTCTGGCTTATAATAAATTGAAAGGAATTGAAAAGGTGATAATAGATCAATAATAACAAGATCAAAATGCATATTATACAATAAGGGAAATAGAGTACTTAATTATGGAGCTTCTTCATTCAGGTTAGCAAATTGCAATAGTATCCTTTTTTGAAGTTTTTGATATCTAAGTGAATTTTCTGTGTAACACCGTCCAGAGTGTTAGATATTATAGTCTTTATATTTCAATTATTTTACCATACTTAAAGGTAGTTTAGTCTTTTTGCTTATTGTATATATATTTATCTCTTACTCTTGTAATGAGATGCTTGATGCAATTGAAATTGAAACCCTAGCTACTTTTCCATTTTCTCTTCTCTATTTCATTTGCAAATCTTAACATGATATCAGAGAAAGTTTTGATCCATTCATAGCTTTCACGGATCCAATTCCACGGTGAGTTGGCTGGGGGGTTGCAGGGGGGTAGCGCCCGCCTGGTTGGGGAAAGCCTCGAAAATTTTTTTCGGGGATCTATTTACAGTTTCTGGGTTATTTCGCAGTTTCCAACAATATACCCCATTTTCGGCGTCATTTATAGTCTCAAACGATATACCCAATTTTTGACGTCATTTGCAGTCTTCAACATTATACCCAATTGCAATTTTTTGGGGGATCTATTGTTTTTGTATTTGATATTCTTGTTTTTTGTTTTATGTTTTATTTTGATAATAATAGCAATGGCTGGTGAAAAAAATGGTTCTCTTCAGTCTATTAACATGCAATTAAATGGACAAAATTACTCATATTAGAGTTATGTATTGAAAAATTTTTTGAATGGCAAAAGAATGCGAGGTTATGTTTCTAGAATAGCTTTTAAGCCCATAGATGAAGAAGATGAAAAATATGAAGAAAGGTTGGAAGTATGGGAAGCAAACAATTCAAAAATAATCATTTGAATCAAGAACTCGTTTTCTCAATCAATCGGTGTCCAATAAGCAAAATATGAAACTGTCAAAGAAGTTTGAAAACATTTGGAAAGATTATACGTTTGGTTCAGTTTTTGATGGCTCATCGAGATGAGTTTAAAGGGCTTCGTGGAACAAATTTACATCGCAACCCTCTTCCAATAGTTGACTCGGTGATTAATGAGTTATTAGCTATAGAGATTCATCTCAAGTCTCAATCTGAGAAAGTGAATGTAGAGAAAGGGATCTTCCCCACTCCTAATCCATCTATTTTTGTAGCTACTCATGATAGAAGCAAATCTTATGGAAAGATTAGTTTTAATGAATGTAACTTTTGTAAGCAAAAGGGTCATTAGAAAGCTCAATGTCCAAAGTTGTTAAAAAAATCACACCAGACACAACTAGTCAATCAGTTGTACCGATGAAGCTTCGGGACTCCAACTTCAAATGTTGTAGTTGTTGTTCCTCCGAAAGACTCTTGGTGTTGGACATGCATATTTTTCGGGCCCTACAACAGTCACGCTTGCTGAGCAGTTTCAAAAGTTTCTTGTCACACAACCACATGTCATGTCTGCCTCCTCAAATACAGGTTTACCTTCCTCTAGTTCATCAGATATATCTTCTTTCATTTGGATTCTTGACTATGGAGCCTCACATAATATGTCATCGGATTTTACATCATTTGTATCCTTACATCTTGCATCATCTGTATCAGTCATGACAGTTGATGGTACTCCTATGTCATTAACAGACATGTCATCATTTTGTTTGAGTTCATCATCTTCAAAATTTTATCTATGACACTCTCGTCTTGGACATGTATCTTCTTCTAGTCTAAAATACTTAGTTTCTACAAGAATTTTGGACGAGTTACAAACTCATGATATTTTTTATTGTTATGGTTGTAAACTTGCTAAATTTTTTGCTTTATCCTTTTCTAAAATTGTTTCACTTTCTGTTGCACCTTTTAGCTTGGTTCATTCTGATGTATGGGGTCCATCTCATGTTCTTACCAAAAGTGGATCAAGATATTATGTGTCGTTCATTGATGACTATACTCGTTATTGTTTGACTTATCTTATGAAAAATTATTCTGAATTTTTTAGTGTTTATCATATGTTTCATGCATTTGTCAAAACTCAACATAATGTTGTTATTAAGTGCTTTCGATGTGATCTGAGAGGTAAATATACCTCTACTAAATTCTCTGAATTACTTGCCTCTAATGGGATTTCTTGTACTAACTCTCCTGAACAAAATGAAGTTGCTGAAAGAAAACATCGTCACATTGTTGAAACTGGTCGTTCCATTTTTTGTCTGTCTCTGTTCCAAGTGAATTTTTTAGGGAATCTATTCTTAATACAATATATATTATTAACAAAATTTCATCTTCTGTTACTTCAGGTTTTTCTTCCTTTGAAAAACTATATGGTCACTCTCATTATTATTTTACTTTAAGAGTTTTTGGTTCTACTTGTTTTGTTATTCTTCCTCATGTACATCGTAATAAATTGTCTTCGTGTTCGACAATCTGTGTATTTCTTTGTTATGGTGATGGTCAAAAAGGATATCGTTGTTATGATCCTTTTACTCAAATTTTTTTTATCTCACGTCATGTTGTATTTCTTAAGCATATACCATTTTTCTCCATTCCTCATTCTTCTTATAGCCTTACAAATTCTGATCTTATCTCAATTGATCATTTTCACACAAATACAAATATTGAACCTTCTCATGTGATTCATAATCCAAATTATTTTGATATTGATCTTTGCAAGATTGACACTGGTAACTCTGCAGATCCTGATGCTCCTTCTATCTCTACTACTCCCCAAGAACCTTCTATGACTGTGGATCCTCCTTTTCCTTATTACATTCAACGTGATCATAAGTCCACTAAATTGCCAGATTTTGTTTACTCCACTTATTCTACTTCTTTTGCTTCCTTTTTAACCTCCATTCACAATTTTTCTGACCCTTCTTTCTATCAAGAGGTTGTTCTTGATACTCTTTGGCAACAAGTAATGGCAAAAGAACTTTCTGCTTTGCATAAGACAGATACTTGGGACCTTATCTCTCTTCCTTCAGGAAAATGTGTAATTGGTTCTCGTTGGGTGTATAAGATCAAAACCAAGTTTGATGGGCCAGTTGAGCGGTATAAAGCATGTTTGATTGTTAAGGGACTTTCTCAACAGTATGGTCTGGATTATGAAGAAACATTTGCTCATGTTGCCAAAATGACTATTATTCGTACTCTTTTTGCGGTCGCCTCTATTCATTAGTGGCATATCTCTCAAATAGATTTTAAAAATGTATTCTTAAATGATGATCTTCAAGAGGAAGTTTACATGGCGCCTTCACCAGGTGTCTCTCATAATCATGGTGAAGTTTGTAAAATGAAGAAAACTCTCTACGACCTTAAACAAGCTCCTTGAGCTTGTTTGAAAAGTTCTCTATTGTGATTGCATCTCTTAGTTTTCATTCTAGCTCACATGACACCGCCTTGTTTCTCAAGAGTACCTCCCATGGTCGCATCATACTCTTTTTATATGTTGATGACATGATTATTACTAGGGATGATAATAATGAGATTGCAGAGTTCAAATTACAATTACCTCAACAATTTGAGATGAAAGATTTGGGTACTCTTCGATATTTTTTGGGATTGAAGTTGCTGGTTCTTCTAGAGGTTATCTTCTTTCCCAATCTAAGTACATTGAAACCATCCTTGAACAAGCTCGTCTCTCTAATACTCGGACAATTGCCACTCCTCTTGAGCTTAATGTTCACTATGCCTCTTCTAATGGTGTTCATTTGTATGATCTCACTTTGTATCATACACTTGTTGGCAGCTTGTTATATCTTACCATCACTAGATCTGATCTTGCTTATGCAGTACATTTTGTTAGTCAGTTTGTTGCCTCTCCTACTACAGATCATTGGGCAGTTGTTCTTCGCATTCTTCGTCATCTTCGGGGCACTCACTTTCAAAGTTTTATCTTTTCTGCATCTTCTTTCCTGGAATTACATGCCTACTCAGATGCTGATTGGGGTGGTGATTCCACTAATAGTAAGTTACTACAGGATTTTATATTTTTCAAGAAGATTCTATCATTTCTTAGAAGAGTAAGAAGTAAGCAGTGTTCTCTCGCTCTTCTACCAAAGCTGGGTATCATGCTGTGGAATCCACCACTACAGAAATTGTTTGGTTGCGCTGGTTACTAGCTAATATGGGTGTCACTTTCTCTAGCCCCAACTCCTATGTACTGTGATAACAAGAGTGCTATACAAATTGCCCGCAACTCAGTCTTCCATGAGCACACCAAACATATTGAGATTGATTGTCATTTCACTCGCCATCACTTTCAACTTGACACTATCACCTTACCTTATATTTCTTTCTCTATGCAACTTGCTAACGTGTTTATGAAATCACATTCCACTCAACACTTTTCCATTTTAACTAGCAAACTCTCGATGATTCCCCTTGATGCATCATGAGTTTGAGAGGGAATATTAGATATTATAGTCTTTATATTTCTATTATTTTACTCTACTTAAGGATAGTTTAGTATTTTTGCTTATTGTATATATATTTATCTTTTACTCTTGTAATGAGGTGATTGATGCAACTGAAACCCTAGTCACTTTTCCATTGTCTCTTCTCTTTCTCTTCCTCTTCCTCTTCTCTATTTCATTTACAAATCTTAACACAGAGAAAGTACTTGTCGAGCATGAGAATTTTCTTAGATCAGAGCTAGATCTTGTTGTTACTGACATGTCTGAATTATCCTATAAAATTTGTTAGTATTGCAATATTTATTTTCTAATGATTTACTTTTACTTTGTGGGAGTTTGGAATTATTGTTGTTTTTATTTTTTATTTATTTATTTTTATTTTGTTTTGCTTATGTTTTTATTTTAAAGAGAGCATGTTTAGCATATTTAATTAAAATATGATTATTTTTAAGAATAGTCAAAACACCTAAAAGTTGTTTCGAGTGTTTACAAAAAAATGTTAATTTGTTCAAGAAACAAAAAAGATAAAAACAGATAGAAAGCATTAAACAAATATATTTTAAAAATAAAGTAAAAATTAAAATGAAAACAAAAAAACAAAATTGATCCCGAATAAGCACTTCCTGCTCTTTCACAAAAAGCAAAAAGACCATTTTATATTGGTATAACCAAGTATTGTTGATTTTCAGAACACAAAAATAATATTGCAGAGATGAACCAAAACAATGTGTAGAAATTTCATTCAGAGATAAATAAAAAGCTTCATATTTTGCATAAAATTTTCTCAAATTATGTGAGGCAACAGGAGAATTAACTGAAATAAATAAAAGAAGACATGAAATTATTTCAATCTATCAAGGCTGTGGTAAACACATTATAAAATGACAAAACTTGCTATTCTATCAAAATTGAAATTATATTTATAAAACTTGCTATCCATTTCAATCTATTCAATCTATTAAATTTTTACAATAAATCTCATGGTATAAATCCTTCATTAGTTCAGTAACTTGAAACTTACAGTGTTTATGAGCATGCTTCATAGCTCATGTAAATTTTTTTTGAAGCAACTTATTCCTTGCAAATTTACTAAATGTATAAAAAACGGAGTTAGCATAAACACAAACCCTCATATCTAAATCGTTAAAATCACTATTCAATTAAGCATTAATTCTGATAAACACACTAATCTCAAGATGATACAAAATAACTAAACCAATGTTCAATTTTAACAACCCATGTTCAACCACCTTCACCAACAAAAAACCAACGTGCCTTAAGAAACACTAAGGAATTGTGTGCTTCACAAAATTTGGTTTAGATATTAAAAATATGTTTCATAAAAAAAAATGGAAAAGAAAATTGGTTCAGATTGGTTATCATTCAATCGAAAAGCAGATCCAACTACCAATTCTAAATCAGTGACAACGGGAGTAGCGGTTACCCATGATGGTTTCTTGAAATGAGAAAGAAGAAAAAACTTAAGAGAATTGTTGTAGATTGAAGGGAAAATTAGAACCACTCACACTTTTTGTAGGCTTACAATATTTAAATTTGGAGCTAATAACAAATTTCCAAGAAAAAGACTTAAAAATCGGCCAAGAAAATATCATTAAACAAAATCAAGAAAAATAGCAACTAACTCCTAAGATTAAGGAACAAACTTGACTCAAGTAAACCTAGACTCAATAAGCAGTGCTAAGCATGTATTCCAACACTCCTACTTGCTTTAGGAGCAGCGAACACTAAATTTCTGCCTTAGAAACTCAAACTTGCTGATTGGAAGTGACTTTATAAACAAATATGTCAACTGATCTTCAGATTTGCAGTAAACCAGAGTCACAAATTCTTCTTTCTATACTTCTCTTAGAAAAAAATTACTTAATGTTGAAATGCTTAGTTTTCCCATGAAACACAAGATTATGGGAAATGGAAATGACAGCTTGGTTATCAACAAAAATCTCAGTGCTTTCTTTCTTCTCTAGATTGAGATCCATTAAAATTTTCCTCAACATATTGCCATTCTTCCTCTTGGTAGAATCATCATCCAAGTCGTCGAGGAAAGGGGAGCTTAGCAACTCCCCATGAACAATACCTAGTCTCATCAGTGCTTCTTGTTCTGCAGTTTTTGTTCTCTCAGCATCTAATATAGCTGTAGCATAATTCTCCTGATGCTCCCTGTCTCTCTTTAGCTTTTCATTCTCATCCATAATGCTTTGCAGACGTGTCTCCTTATCCAAGAGGTTTGCTTTCTATTCTGTGACTTCTATAGTAACCTTTATCAGCCTCATCTCCGAACTAAATTGGCTCGCCATTGCCTTATCCATTTCATTTTTCAATTCTTCATTCATTCGCGACATGGCTGGGAGTTCTGTTTCCATACTCAAAATGAGAACTTTCAACTCTAAAAGTTCTGCAGTTGTTTTTTGTAAGGTTGACTCCAACTTTTATTCCTTCAGCTCTGCATCAACTTTCACATGCTCAGCCATCTCAATTGCAGATTGAATCTTGATAGTGCTTTCAATTTTTTCCTCATGCATTGGATTAAGTGAAAAACTCCTCCTTGCCATCTTAACTTCAAACATCTTTTGGCCTGTAGCATCCTCTATCACACAGGTCTTCTCTATGAACATCACTTTGAATCTTTTTTATTAATTGACCAACACTGAGCAAGTTTTTATCAATATGTGGTACATAGAGAACATCAGTGATCAACTTGGTTCTTGAACAGCTTGCAATGACTATGGTGTCCTTTCCTTTAACTGTAATACATTCACCATTCTCAATTATGACCTTCTTGGACTCGGTGCTCTTCAATTCCTTGAAAAACTCCTTGTCATGTGTCATATGATTATTGCAGCAACTATCAATGAGCCAGTTTTCAATTGTTTCATAACTCGTGAAACAAGTTGCAACGAAAAGTTGGTCATCTTCTTCTTGATTTTCCACTTGTGCTTCATCTCTTTGCTGTTGATCTTTATTCTTGCAAATGACAACTTCATGTCCCATTTGAATGCACTTACTGCACTTTGCATCTGGTCTTTTCCAACATTTGAAAGGAGGATGACATTTCTTGCCACAATGTTGACATCGAGGGTAATCTTTTTTTACTCCTAATCTTTTATTTTTAGTTTTGCTTCTATTCTCAAGTGCAGAGCTTTGTCCACTTGTGGCTTGTAACTTCTTGTTCTTGGGCCACCTATTCTTTTCATCATCTTGATGCTTGACTGGTAGAGCTCCTTTAACGACTCCTTCCTTCATTACACGCCTCTGCTCTTGTACTTGTAAAGCACTTAAGAGTTCTGTCAAAGCAATCTTTGACAGATCCTTTGTGTTTTCTAAGGTGGTGATGGTAGCCACAAATTATTCAGGCACTGTTACAAGAATTTTCTGAACAATCCTTGAATCTTTCAAAGAAGAACCCAATAATTTGACACGATTTGCTATGTTGAGTAGTCTGTCAGAGTACTCTTTTATGGTTTATGTCTCCTTCATCTTTTGCAATTCAAAGCCACGAACCAAGTTTAGCACCTGCACCCCTCAAGTTCTTTCATTTCCTTCATACTCGGATTTGAGATAATCCCAAATCCTCTTTGTCATTTTCAACGACATGTTACGAGTGAATATCGTGGAGGAAACTACAGCAAACAGGTAGGCTTTTGTCTTGGACTTCTTTGTCTTCTTCTCCTTTTGTGCTTTAATTTGTTCTACGGTGGGATTTTCAGGGAGAAGAGGAATGTCATAGTCTTCTTCCACTGTTTCCCAGAGATCCAAAGCTTCCAGGTATGTCTCCATGCGGACTGCCCAGATTCGGTAGTTGTCTCCGTCAAACACTGGTGGAGCAACTGAGGAAAAAACTAACTTCGATCTCCATTGTCACTCAAACTCACGCACAGATCCCTTAAGAAGAGAGCTCTAATATCAAATTGTTGGTTTCTTGAAATGAGAAAGAAGAGAAAAATTAAGAGAATTGTTGTAGATTGAAGTAAAAATTAGAACCACTCACATTTTGTGTAGGCTCACAATATTTAAACTTTTAGCTAATAACAAACTTCCAAGAAAAAAGACCTAAAAATCAACCAAGAGAATAACAAGAAACAAAAATAAGAAAAATAACAACTAACTCGTAAGATTAAGGAACAAACTTGATTCAATTAAACCTAGACTCAATAAGCAGTCCTAAGCATGTATTCCAACAACCCACAACAAATGTGCAGGCCATCCAAGCTACTCCATTGCCACTAGATGAGAATACCACATATCACTGCATCACCATCAAGTTCTGCTCCACCATACGGTTGGCAAAATTTTCTTTCATGATAGACTTCATCATCTCCCAATCCATAGATTGTATGGAGTTGTTGATAAGATTTGGGTGGTGGAAATAAGTAAACGAGAAGAATCTACACCTTACTATAAATGTGGGATTACACAAAAATTTGAGTAAATATCATGTTGACTTAATTCCTGAAATCTAAAAAGCAAAAGAAGGTTTTAATCAAATTTATATTCCTTCTTAAACAAGCATTTCAACAATCATTGAATGAGAATTTCATCAATCTTAAATGACCATGCAACTCACTGTCTTGTTACTTCCTCCACAAGTCTTCACTTATTGTTTAAGTAATGAGACCAATAAAAATAGATAATTGCCATTACGATTTCTTTCAAATTTTAAAGAATTAATCACAATATGCTTATGTCATGAATTTTTTCATGGAAGTTCATATTAAATAAAGTCAATAAGCTAACATAAATTTCATAATAAATAAAATTTATAAATTTGTATCCTCATATCACTAAAGTAACAAGCAATTCATGCCAAATGCTTCTCTGACAAAAATCCTAATGCAAAAGAAGTTAGCAGGACAGGTTTTTGATAGCAGACATGTAAGTAAAACCACCATCATAACAAATGCCAGGTAAGGGGGCATTTACATGCATACCACCCAATTCCTATGTATTTACATATCTAACACCTTAACCTTCTAAAAATGCCAAAAAAGAAAGTAAAAGACAATACCTGCAAGCCAGTTACGATCCCAGGATTGATGGTTCCAAAATGAAGAAAAGCTCCAAATATATCATCTGACATAAATTTGGGGAAAAATAATATAAAAAATAGGAAGGTTTAACCTACAAAATTTGAGAAGACTGGCAAAAATGTATAGCTTATAACAATTGCCAACTAACAAACTATGAGTTATTCAAGTAAAAATTCTGACTTAAACTTTGAAGGCTAGAACCACAGAAACAAACTAAATACAACTTTTGAAAAAAAAAATTTAGCTGGTCTGCATCAGAAGCAACAGAAGGAAGAAGGCAGTCACAACTTTAGGTGCTGCACTGCTATTTTTTTTTTTGTTTATTAGGTGGATCTTCTGTTTTAATATCAGCAATTACAGGCCTAACAGAGGACCCTATAAAAACCACACAAGGTAATAATCTGTCAATTCTACCAACCTGTGTAGCAGTGTTAGAAAATCATAGAAAAATAAAAATAATTATGTTGAATCTTAGAAAAAATTATACCTGATGCAAGCAAGTATACGCAAAATCAGACATATCGTAGTTGATCACGACGTTTACAATCTTGATCTCGATTCCCCTCGTGACTAAATAAGTAGCAATAAGAATCCTTATATGTCCTTCCTTGAAGCCCTTGTACCTTCTTAATCTAGGACTAGCCAAAAAAAAATATATCTAAACTTATAAGTTAGCATTAAATTATGAAATCTTGAAACAATGCCACTAACCTCAATCCTATAATACATTGAATTCAAACCATGAATTGAATCTAATTTAATAAGGAGGCATTTACATACGCACCACACAGTTCTTTTGTATTTATATATCGAACACCTCAACTATATTATCAACCTTCATAGCACAAAAATCTTTAACATCATGTTAAAAATATCAAATTTACTAACTCCTAAAAATCAAATCCACATATTTTTTCATAAATGAATAACACCAACGTGTATTAAATGCAAATAACAAACTTTCTATTGGATAACATTAATCCATAAGAATAGTGTGGCATCATATGTAAATTTTCATTAATAGAGATTTGAGCTTGCCTAGGAACTAAATGCTCATTTGACGCTTTTCTTTAAAATAAAAAGTGCGCATGGGTCTGTAAAACACATGCACCCTTGGTTGATAACTTTAGCTCCTGATACTATACTTACAGCTGGTGCAGCATCCGTCTATGTTTTCTCATTAAAATTGAAGAAACATGACCTGATAAGTGCTTGTGGTGCACGAATTGCTATATACTACATCATTAACATGGTGGTCATACTCTTCATTAACCGTTGATATATGATTTGAGTAAAATTTAAATTATTAGCCGCACAAGAATCTCTGCAATTCTGTTGTAGAAAAGCAAAAAAGCTGTCCATTTTATTCTTTCTGCAAATTTTCCCTTCACCCATAAAAGAAAGAGAAATAAAAACGGTAAAGTGTTATATTTATACTATTGTTGTATTCTCCAACAAGACACAAGAGCCTTAACTTCAATATGAGGAGTTTATCACCTTAATTTAAGAATTAAAATAAACCGAAACACTAATTTTACATTAGATTTTGCATGAGAGTAGGAAAATTGAACCACACCCTAGCACTGAAACATGGGCAAGCATTCATACCACCTTATCTCTGCTAACATTTCTTAAATAACTAATAGAATGCACTTTGTTAACATATTAAGTGGATAAATCTTCTATGATTTTTTTTCTATCTTTAAACATTCTGTATGGAAATGCATGGGAGGAAAATAGTGCAATAAATGAAAATACATTACAGCAAATAAATACAAATAATAATAATAATAATACATTAATTGCCCGTTATCATTGTAAATGTTTGCTGGTTACTGTAGTGAGATCAATGTTTAGACTAAAAAGGAACTTAAAAGAAAAAAAAAATGTATAACAATATCAATAAAAGTTCTGCAAAGCTATGAATTAGGCTTGCTAGATGAAAAATGATATAAGCATGATGACTTGTTACTTATTCAATGCAGACGTTTTAAAATAACAGTATGAATTTTATGCATTAACACACAAACTTCAAAATTCCAACTCCTAAACTTCTGATCCAATTACTACTCGTGCATTTGGGATAGGTTAAGATAGGCTATAAAATAATTTAATTGCTGACAATGAGTGAATGTGACACATTTCACTATTAAATGTGAAAGATGAAAAAGAAACTTCTAAAAAATTTATCTATTTCTCCAACAAAGAAGATGGAACTCACTAATCCCATAGAATATTTACAATGATATGAAGTGGCATCTAACTTCCTCAAAATGGAAACTCAAACCCTACAAACCAAAATATAATTAGGAAGAACATAAACTATAGGAAGGTGCTAAAAGTTTGCATAACTCTAAATATTTTAGTTTCTCGAACATAAGCATACAACTACCCTTCAGGGGTGTGTTGATCAGATTCCTATAAGTAATAGAAGTAAACATAATATACTTAAGCAAATGATTATAATAATTAAAATTTTAATTATTTAAATCTCATTCACCAAATGTGAACCACCAGGTGGTTGGTGCTTTTGTTGTTCTTGTTGCTACATAAAATTTTGCATCTTAGTATGAAATGAAGCAAAATATTGCATTTCATTTGGCAGAGAAGAAAATTCTCTTAACTCAGCTCTCAAAGATAGCACTTCCTCTTCTAATTTTGTGCCACAGGCAAAGCTATTACTTTCTACTGTTCTCACATGTGGTGGTAGTACCATGTGGAAAGAAACGACTAAGATTGACACCAAAACTTGCTTCCTTACTTTTCCAGGATGCTCAGGACCCATAATCAATATAAAAACTCTCATTTGCCAAAATATCTCCATGTTCAGACATCAAATTCTCTTCAAACAGTAGATCACAAGCTAGGGCATATAACGTATAGCTATATACTTAGTCATAAATGGGATAAGTTTAAATTTAATAATTCAAACAAAAAATTAACAATACTAATTTTAACGGAGCAGCCTCTGAGGACCATGATCCATGTTTATGGTTCGACAAACTCTTCATAATTATAACCTATTATGAATGGACTGCATACCACAATACAAAATTGATGAATTACTACAAGTAAAAAGAAGTAATAAATAAAATCATACCATCTCTATTTGTCTTCTAATAGAACCGACTCGACCAATAGTGTGAGGGAATGTCTTCTTTTTGGCATTTTCAATATTTTTGGCGGCTCTCTCATAAAATTAAAGGAAAATTTGATGATTTTTTAAATAATTAATTATTTAAAGCATCTATACGATGCTAACTTGATCAAGTGGTTGTGATCACAATATTATTAGCTGACACTACTATAGTGCACCCACTCCTGCTGACACGTTCTCCAAAATTTCTTCAAGTGGTCTACTATTCCAATATCGTGTTTTCAGGAAACTTTTATAATTACGCCACTTAACTCCAAGTGATTGGAGAACCCTCCGTCGTACATGACCAGGAATTACAGACTTTGCTTGCAGCGAGAGAAATAAATCATTAAAAAAAATAATATCTATATTACAAAATATTATTATAGGTTAACAAATATCTATATTACCTTCACTTCAGTTAAAGTTTTCTTTTTAATTGGCTACAATCCTTTATAGCGCCAATCTTGAAAAGATAGTGGCACTAGGATTAAATCTCTAGCAATGACTTCAATATATGAAGCTAGTAGCATAGACTCTGGGAGGTTTCAGTGAACACTATTATCATTCACCTCGATAAGAATGTTGACCGGAATATTCATTTATATCGATTCGGTTGAAAATAACATTAAATTAATAAACATATAATTTTGATTTTGTTGAAAATAATATTTTAATTTTTGAAAAAAATTAGACCAAAAAAATTTCACACATTTAATAGTTTAGATAGTCAAGCATTACACCACAAGCAATGCATCTACTCTGAGGAATATGTACATTTCTTGTTAGCGAGACTCGATTACATAAACTAAAGAATTTATGACATCTATTTGGTCTGCGAACCTTTTATATGTTAGCCGACAAGTTCCCCTATCTAATATAATGATTAGATAAAGTTTATTTTACCTGGGTTATTTAGTTCCTTATATAGACCACTATAGTTAATTACATCCTAAGTGACAAAAGTCACCTAAGAAAACTCTCGATAATAATCAAATGTATTTGTATTCAAGATTTCTAGGTTTAATTTTCAAGGTTGAACGTAGAAAATCAAGTGGGAGTGGATCAAATAGGAGCAATTATTTTAGGAATCCAAGGAAATGAAAAGTAGGGGATGTCACAGATCTCAAGGAGAACCTGAGTGACTTCTCAAATTATCCCATGGTTTAGCTTTAATTTTGTAAATGATATTATTTGATGTTTTATTATGCCAAAAATAGGAGGATTTATGTCATACCAAACGAGGACCTCAGAATCGTAATAAAGTTAGGGCTTATATTGCACAACATTATTGTTCAAAAGTCTCAAGGTAATGTGAGGATTTATGTCGCACTAGGCAGACAACCTCGAAATCCTATGACTTGTTGTTTAAACTAGGAACGATTTAGTTGAAGTAGATCTCATTGGCTCTCTCGAAGATGTTCTTCCGTACGTTTTGACCTCGTCGTGCTACCCACAAAGTCTGCTTCAAGCTTGTTGTTATAGTGGTAACTCCAATGTTTGTAGTTTATATGTCATTTTTTTATTGTGGTTTTATTATTGAAGTGTTTTGAGGGAGTTTTACTATAATTTAAGCGACACTGATCAAGATTCCATGATTCCATCATCATGGCATCACTATTTTTTTTTAGTTTACTGAGTCTAAACACTTTGTTAAGCTCATTTAGACCAGAGAATTCTCGTTAGCAACTATAGGTTATCTTATTCGAGAGATCATCGTAAACCCAAAAGGGGTGGATTAAGTGCATTCAAAAAGTTTAAAAGTGTGTTAATATTTTTGCAAGTGTATTTTATTTTTTGTTTTACAAATAAAATGTACTTGGTAAAGTAAAGAGAAACTAGTGTAAAGTAGTAAAGATCGCAATAAACAAACTATAAGTACATACATGAAATTCTTGCTAGTGTTGCATGGTTAGTATTATAAAACATAATATAGTTATATGAAATTTAAGTAAATTTTTAGAAAAGAAACCAAGAAAAATCAAGAAAGTCCAATACGAAGAGATCGAAAAGCAAATCTTAGGAAAATATGAGCAAGTAAAATCAACCCCGCAGTCACATAAAAAAATCAGAACTAGATGTAAGGATTTAAAGGTGGGGGCTCAGAGCTACGTTGTCTGCTTCATAGTTCCAACTTTGATAAAAGCTGCCAACCCGACAATCCGAGGAGGGACAATTCCTAAACTCGATCCAAGTAATTAACCTGTAGACCTTTATTAGTTTTCATCAAAAGTCTTTAATTTTTCATGCATGCATAATTTATTTTGGCAGACAAAAGTAAGTACGACACAAAAAGTATTTTTGTTTTCTTGAATATTTTGTGAAGCAGTACTGCCCAAAGGCTAATTGCTCTAATTAGGCTAGGACTACTGTCAACCTAAGAGTATCAAGGGAAACTCTTACCAAATCTAGGGAATAGTATCGTCGGTCTTGTCCTCTCTACATATTAAGGATCTTTGAGGTAGGAGATACTATTCCGAATCCTACTTCGTATTCCTCACTTAGCTCACATAAGCAATGTTGCCATCACCCTCGCCACCTAGGCCTTCAACTTATACTAGTCTGATGATCCATATGTGGCAAAATATCCCCAGTTGGTTACATAGATTTAAACACCTTATCCAAAACTTAAAACCATAAGCATTGTTTTATAAATATTGGATAAGTAGTGTAGCGTATTTTATTGAAATTGTGAGTTAACGGGGTGAGTCCCTAGGGTTTACAGGATGATTTTCTTGAACAAAGAATAATAATTTCAGATGTCCTTCAAAATGTCTGAAAATATTACAAAAGTACTCGGAGAATGACCTGAACATCTTTTGAAACCATTTGAATTATTTTAATTTCATTGGAACTTATTACCTTGTTAAATTAATCGTACCCTAGTTAACTTAGGGTTTAGTTGTGATGTTTTGACTTATGCTCAGGAACTTTAGAGTTTTAATTATCCCGTGAGCAGGGTAACTAGTCATTCATTTGATGTTTCATTTAAGGATTATGTAGGTGACCACCCTTAAGGGCGAGTTAAGTTATTAAGGAAATCTTACCTCTTTGATTGAAATTGAGCTTGTAGTGTTTGAGAGGGGTTGTAATTAATTGCATTTTTCTTTTCTAAATCTCATTAAGTGATTTTAGATCAAGCATAATTCACTACTAAGCTCTTTAGTCTTGATGAGTAAATTTGTAATTTTGAAAATAATGCTAAAATTAGATGAACTTAACCTTTATCAATGATCATATTATCATTTAAACATTAATTTGGGGCTTCAAATTAGTTGGTTATCATCTTCCTGAATCAAGCCCTTTACATTTAACCAAGTGATTGCTCTATTACATGTGTGGATTTTGGCAAACTCAAGAAAATTTGGTCTAATATATCCTAATTTAATTTGGGTGAGGTGACGGCGATCTGTAGTGAGTTCTGTCTTTATCACTCAAGCTTGATTGAGTTACCCAATTCATGTTGCCTTTGCATGTGCTATACTAGATACACATAACAACTCATTACAATCAATAATGATTCACAACATAACCTTTTTCATAAGTGCTATAATTTGTTGTACAAGATGGAATCTTTCCCAAACATTTAAAAGGATCATTTGCTTATGTAGGGGTAAAACAATAGGAGTGAGTTGAAAAGGTCACTATAGCATTGAACAGCTTATTTAGGGTCTGCTTGAGGCAGCTGCAACTTATTGAATAATCTGCTGATAGCGATGACTATTACAAGTTTATTTTTTTGGAAAAGTCATACCACTGCCAGAAAGCTGCCACCGCACGTAGATAGGTGCGGTGTGAAAACAATATTTTCAGTTTACCCAAATAGATCAGATGCGTTTTTCAAATGCCACCGCACCAAATAAGCTACCCCAAACGGACCCTTATTTTTCATAAATAATCTTGCTTCTGAAAGCATACGAAATATAAAATTTTTCACCTAAGTATATATTTAAAATTTTTTTAATAATATTAAAATCATTGAAGCTATTAAAAACTTATTTCCAAAACGCAAAATAAGGTATTGTAAAGCAATGAGAATTGTAGTAATAATCAAATACTTCAGCAAATCATAAATATTACGCGCAGCAATATCAACTCCAAATTATTGTAACCAAATAATATTGACAATGACGTTGATGATTATTTATCTATATATATATATATAACTAGATGCGTTGGAAATGATGGCTACATGCTGTCATGTTTGCGCTGGATGTCATGAAGAAACCTATCCAGTGGACCATTGTTGCCATTTAAAACACAGACCATGAAATGTGATGATCACATGAAATAGCCGTGAGGTAGGGGCCATGAAGCACGTAAGGCCGTTATACTAGCCCAACATATCAACCGAACGATGATCATTGATCACGTGCTCCTATTAATTCTTCGTCTTCAACATGGCAACGACAGCCATTAAAAGAAAACTAAATAGATGAATAAGATAGCCTAAAATTTGCCTCAGAAAAAGATCACTGAAGATCTTTGGAAGTCAAATCAGTACTAAATCTATTCATAGCAATATAAAAGGACTTAGAAAAAAATGAATTTTATTCACTTCTGTTCATTTGTTCGGTTATTTATGAATGTTTTTGAGAAAAAAAAAAATTTATGCAGAGGAATTTATTTCATCTAAAAAAAANAGAAAAAAATGAATTTTATTCACTTCTGTTCATTTGTTCGGTTATTTATGAATGTTTTTGAGAAAAAAAAAATTTATGCAGAGGAATTTTTTTTTGGATGGATTGACGTCTTCATTTTGATAATATTCGTAGACTTTTTCCGGTTAGTAATTAGTAGATGATATATTAATTATTGCTAAGTTATATTCTAGAGTTTCTAATTGATTTCATTTCCTTATGTCATATATTCTTATAAGTTTTTAGATGAAATATTAGATTTATTTCTTTGGATTCTACTAAATCACCATCTAATCAAGTCAAAGAGTTGTATTGAACCACTCCAACCCTTTATGCAAGATAAATCCATCAAATCAAGTAATAAAGTATAAATAAGAGTATCATTCCATGGGCATTGAGAGACGAGCACCGAAATTGGATCTACTTGTTAAAATCAAACCATCAGAGCTATAAGCAAGGGAAACAAACTTCTAGAGCCAATAATAAAAAGCCTAACTATGACTAATAGGGTAGAATTAAATGGATGAAATCAATATATTTGATCACTTACGATTGGGATGCACCTATAAGGAATGTCTTGAGTAGCTTCAAATCAGCGAAAGAGATTAGTTTTATGCTACTGAAGTTTGAGCAAACGTGGCTACATTNAATTAGTAGATGATATATTAATTATTGCTAAGTTATATTCTAGAGTTTCTAATTGATTTCATTTCCTTATGTCATATATTCTTATAAGTTTTTAGATGAAATATTAGATTTATTTCTTTGGATTCTACTAAATCACCATCTAATCAAGTCAAAGAGTTGTATTGAACCACTCCAACCTTTTATGCAAGATAACTCCATCAAATCAAGTAATAAAGTATAAATAAGAGTATCATTCTATGGGCATTGAGAGGCGAGCACCGAAATTGGATCTACTTGTTATAATCAAACCATCAGAGCTATAAGCAAGGGAAACAAACTTCTAGAGCCAATAATAAAAAGCCTAACTATGACTAATAGGGTAGAATTAAATGGATGAAATCAATATATTTGATCACTTGCGATTGGGATGCACCAATAAGGAATGTCTTGAGTGGTTTCAAATCAGCGAAAGAGATTAGTTTTATGCTACTGAAGTTTGAGCAAACGTGGCTACAACCTAGTTCTCACAAGCATAAGGTTTTTACATTTCCTTACGCGACCTACATACCTCTTCATGATAGATTGAATGAAAGAAAATATATCTTTATTTCTTTTTTGAACCTCAAAATAAACTTCACAAGTTCATCACATGTAGCTCTAATCTACAATAAATTATTCTGGTTTTTAGTTTACGATTAGCTATTTTATTTACTTCTTATCTTCAAATAAAGCTTTTAATCAACTAGCTACATGCCAAACATATCATAAAACATTTACAATAAATGTAAAATACATAGTTTACACAAGAAAAATGATCAAATATTGAAATCAAAATTTTGATTAAATCGACATATTATAGGCTACATGCAACGACAAAAGGGAAAATTAATTCATGCTCAAGAGGTAAGGAATGACACATTCTACAATCTTTGAAATGCCTATAATGAATAATTAAAATAATACCGATAAGAAAACTCTATGAGTAATCTTCCTTGATCATTCCCTTCGCATCAAAATCTTCTTAATTGTTTCCTTATAAGTTTTAAGAGAACTAGATGAACTCCATAAGAAGCTACTTTATATCTACCATAAATTCACTTTGATTGTCCAAGTTGTTCCCATAAATATAGTTGTATTGAATCCTTCCAATATATCAAGTGATATGGTTCAAAGTAGGAATGATTTACACTTAGCACCATGAGAGTCTTAAGAAATGAGCTAGGTACCTATGGCATTAAGATCTCTATTTTACGGGGGCACGGCTATTATAATTCTGTTCCTAAGCAGTTAATGTTGGTTCCTAATTATTGAACTCTATGTTTAGTTATTCTGGTTCAAATGCTTTGGTGTGGAGCCGTTGGGTTGATTTTCATGTTTCAACACTTATGTGCTATAGTCTAGCACATGATGGCCACATTTCTATTATGACTATAGGATATGGTACCCACCACTAACACAAAAATTGATATTATCGGCTCACAAAATTGTAGATAATAGCATAAATTTTAACCGGTTACCATTATTACCATCTGCAATTTGGCAAAAAGTAATTTGACTCTAAAACTTCACTTGCAAAGGACTTTGGGTTAGATGATTTCCACTGCCAACATCATTAACAATTTTGTGTCTAACTATTTCCACCATGGGTATATTTGCTATGGAAATGATTAGTCGTATTTTTAACCTTCTGTTTATTTTTTTTCTATCGCAAAATTGCTTAGGATTTGCATCAGCATTTTTAGCTTCAGCACAGCTTTCAACAGAATTGAACAATGACGTATTATTGGCTGCATTAGTAATTGGTTTTTTGCACACTAAATTAAGTTAAAAAATTCAAGTGCAAATAAACCATAAATTTGTACTTACAATATTAAACTAATAGAAAATTGCACACCAGTAAATAGAGACCATAACATTCAACACCAACATCAACTATGTATCACAACAAATTTAACAAATATGCAGAGAAGTTGACAATGAATTAAATCATCAAACATAACTCAAAAAATTTATTAAATCAATCAGTACATAAATTCCTAAACTATTTGTGAAATAAATATATACATAATGTCATATCCAAATGTTAAATAATAAATTTACATAAAAAACTCTAGGAGGCATTGTCATTATCCTTTTCGTCCTCTTCATCTCTGTGCTCCTTAGACAAATCACTAAGAGGTCACTTGCCTTGGTGATGGGTGCAACACTGTAGTTGAGAAAAGGTGGCCACAAGCCTCTTGAGTCTCTCATCTATGGCATAACAAATTTATCGTATTATGCATGTAACTCTAGTTAATGTGACCACACACCTGATAAGTTTGTCATGAGTCGATGAATATGTCCTCAGACTTTGAGCTAACTGGAGTTCTCAACCTCATAGATAAATCCTTAGGTGGCCAAGTCATAAACGCTACCATTCTTTCTCCAAGCAGATGCCCTATAGATATCAAAGTCACGTTGGTGAAAAAGAGACTAACTAGTGCTACTTCCAAGATATGTCGGGCTCTAACTCTAGGCCTCCCTCACTCACTCAGAGTTCTATAATAGAAGTAATTCCAAAGAATGCCTAATTCTTTACATTAATAGTTCAAATGAAGGTTCAGCTACTAAACCCAAGGGAAAATGGGAAATTTTGATCAAATTGAACATGTTTGGGAGATTGAAATACAATGGGATTAAAAGGTAGAAACTCACTCACCACCTTTGCCCATCATCAATAAAATTATAATTCTCCTAATCTTCATGACTTTGAAGTCAATTAAGATCAAATGATTGTTAAGTGATGGGCTTAAGCTAGAAAGATAATATTTTACTTCTCTTAAGCCCAAAGTTGAGGATGATGTGATCATTTAATAAGAATACATATCACTTAAATGAAAATTTTGATAATTACCCTTCCACCTATCATGATTGTCAAGGGCTTAGTAGTGACATAGGCTCGATTTCTACACTCAATTGATCGGATTTAAAAGATAGCATGATTGGAAATTAACATCTTTAAAAACTATAAGCCTGACCTTAATTGCGGGCACCACAATCTTAAATGACTTAAACTTGCCTTAGGGGCACCCACTCACATAACTTTTAAATGAAAGATCAATTAATTAATTGGGTATCCTATCCTCAGGATAATTACATTGTCAAATTTCACTGAGCAACGGGGTAGTCATACTTCGACCTCAGATGATTAATGGAACAATATGATAAGTTCAAAATGAACTCGAAATATTTCAAGAGATCTTCAAATTGGTCCAGGGTCATGCCTCGAGCATTTTGAAGTCTATTGGACATTCAAAAGGGCAAATTGGACTTGTCATATTTTTGTCCTAAAACCATCCACTAGGATCTTCTGAGATTCAAGAAAGTCATAACTTTGGGTTTAGTAGCTGAACTTTCATCTACTCCTGCAATTTAAATTCCCTGCAAAATTACATACATGCCTTACAAGTACTAACCTTTCAAGTGGAGGAACGAGAAGAATCGAAATGTACGCTTTTAAATCATTGCATTTAACTTCTTGTACTTCTTGCCTCAAGCTTTCATGTTAAACAACGATGCTACCCTGCATGAAAACCAAGCTGCTAGAATAGCCGTAAAACCAAAACTAAAACTAAAAATCACTCAAGTTAAAATTTACCGCCACAACATAAAAAATATAAGACAAGTCAAAATTTAATTACAAACATCACAAAACAAAAATTGCAACTAAACTAAAACATCTTTATCGGATGATCGGGAATCCCTCGGAGGAGGTAACCTACGGTTGCTAACGAGATTTCCCACGGTCTAAATAAAAGTATGAAACTCATTAAGTTTAGTTTAGTAAATGCATTTGGATAAAGTGAATCCGAAATAAAATAGTGGTGCCAAAACGAGGGAACCATAGGATCCTAACCAATGTTGCTTTAATAAACTTTAATATGCCCCATAATATTTAAGTAACCATGACCCTTAGGGACATCTAATTAACTTGGCACATTAGGAAACCTAAACTTGTCGCGACGAGGAGCTTCGAGCTAGCATTATGGGCAACATGACCATCTTCAATAGCAGGACATTCCTTTGATTTAAACAACCAAGCCAAAGGAGTTCGAGGTTGTTTCCTTATGCAAAATAAATCCTCAACTTATCTTTAGATCTTTGTATGGTTCTGCTTTACAATATAAGTCCCAACTCATCTTAAGATTCTTAGGTTGTCATTCATTACAACCTAAATCCTCTCATGTTTCAGGCTATTTGTGTGATCGTTTCACACAAATGTAAGTCATAATTAATAAAATTAACAAGATGAAACATTTAAATATTTCTCTTCAAAACTGAAGCCAAGCCATAGAGTAGCTTGGAAAGTCACTGAGGTTCTCCTCTGGGTCTGTGACATCCCCTAGTTCTTCCTCTTTTGGATTCTACAATAAATGTTCCAAATTTGAGTTATTTTCCTTTCACACCTCTATGTCTGATCTCGTTAAAAAGTCCTATTCTTTTGAACTCTTTGAAGATAATATTCCTTGATTTTTATCGAGAGTTTTCTTAGGTGACTTTGATTATCTAAGATGTAATTAACTATAGAGACTTGCCTTTATAGGAAGCTTTTTCGAACCCAGCTTAATATAAACCATATTTAATTCTTTGTATTAAATAGCAGAACTTGTCACCTTATAAATAAAATGGTTTTTATAGATCAAACAAATGACATCTATTTCTTAGTTTATTCTGATCGAGCCTCACCCTCAAGTCTTGTGTTTATCTTTCGGGACGTGTAGTGCTGTTTCATTTGANTATATATATATATATATATATATTAGATTCATTTCCAAAGCGGGCGACAGAATTTCGATTCTAGCGACCACTCAAATTCTTAGTGCCAACATGACCTTATCTATGTATATGATGCGATTTTTTTCTTAATTGCTTCTAAACTTGCTATTAGAAAAACCTGTAGCATTCTTAACCAGTTTAAGGAGATCTCTGGCCTCACCTTAAATCAGTAGACATGTCAAACATTATTTAACAACAAGGTGAAGACATTTTCCAAAAGGTGCATCAAGGACTATACGAGCTTTAAATCTGACTCACTCCCATTGAAGTACCTGGGTTTCCAACGAAACAAAGGTAGGAATAGGAAGACTCGGTTTGATGAGGTGGTTGAGAAAATATCTAAACAAGTCTCCTGTTGGACAGCCACTTGATTACTAAATTATGGAAGACTCACACTTATTAAAAGCATGCTTTCCTCTTTCCCCATGTACACTCTTCAAATGATAAAGATTAAGAAAAGTACACAAAAGACTTTAGAGCTAATTCTAAATAGATTCCTTTGGGTTGTTCAACATGGACTAAATGGGATAAGCTGTATATACCTAGCCTGGGATTAAAATCATTCCATCAACTAAACCAAACATTCTTTTGTAAGCCTTGGATCAAATTTAGAATGCAGAATACTCTCTGGCCAAACTTCTCATATAACAAATATTGCAAACGGGCATATCCTTAAAAAAAAAGAAATTAGTAGATTCCAAAACTTGGACATAATTGTTTAAAGTGAGAACTCCTGCTGTATACATATACATTTGAGAGGTTGGGGGAATGGAAGGTAAACTTTTGACAGGATTACTGGTTGTTAGATGGGAAATTGGTTCAAGATGAAGGAGAACAAATACTAAAGACTATATCGGCACCAAGAATCAAAGAAGCTTATCCTTCTCTAAATATATTTACCTAAAGATGTATCATTGGCAAGATATTGTGTGGGTAAAGTCCTTCTAGTGTAAGTATTTGAGTGCTTCTATGTCTTTATTTGTATATAGATACTTTCATAGCTTTCTACCAACTGATTATATACTGAATCTTGAAGCAATTAGGGGACCCTTCTGCTGTCTATTATGTCAAGATGATGAGGAATTAGTACAACATTTGTTCTTTCTCTGCCCTGTTGGAAAAAAAGTCCGGCTTGATATAATCTCTTCATTATAATTACAAAAAGTGAAACATGGATGGCCTGAACTTATTGATGGTTAGAGGGATTGGAAGAAATGCATAGCTGATATTGTTCCTTTCATTATTTTCTAGTTCATTTATATGGCAAGAAACATTGCAAAGTATAAAGAGGTTACCATAGCACATAAACAGATAAGTACTAATGTCATGAATTATATTCTAAATATCACCAAAACAATGAAATACAACATTGATGACAAAGGCTGACATTCTCTAAAAGAAGATAGTGGGTCTCAACCAAGGGCTCTCTTCATCTAAAATTTTTTTTAGGAGGAATCTTGAAAGACATTGGCTTAAAGTTAACACATATGGTAGCTACAAGGCATATATAACAGCCATGAGGGCTTTATTTAGAAACCATTCAGGGGATTGATTGCTTTATTTTCATTCTCCCAGCTGTGCTGATAATGCTCTTCAAGCTAAAGTTCAAGTAGTGGTCTGGGCTGTTGCCTCATCACTCAGATGGCATAATCTACTTATGGAGCTAGGCTCTTCTTCACTGCTAGAAATAATTAGAGATCAACAACATATTCCATGATTCATTGCCCCTTGGTTGAAGTAGATTAATGCCTTATCTACCAACATGAACATCATATGGAGCTTCAATCCAAGAGAGGGTAACTAATATGCTGACTGGGTTGAAAAATAGAGTTTTTTAAATAGATTTCCAACTTTAAATGAAATTCCTTCTTATAATCTAGCATTTTTTATTATGGGGAACAAAACTACCCTACCCTACATTAGATGTAAGAACCACCTTTATTATTAATACATCTACCCTTTGTGGGGTTTTTTCGATGTATGTATATATATATATATATATATATATATATATATATATA
>JXCR01141774.1:0-16594 GCA_002079205.1 Phalaenopsis hybrid cultivar | reverse complement strand
CTCTACCACATTCCCTATGGGATCGACATTCCAGACTGAAGTAGAGCCCTATATTACGAAATTAAAAAGTGCACTTGAGTAGGAAACTTGACGCTTAGGTGGAGATTGTGAATAAAATTGAATTATCATTAAAGTATTGGTAGCTACTAGGCTCGTCAAGCATTCTAGCTTCGTTGCTAGGGAAGGAAGGAAGGAAGGAAGCGTTGGTAAGAAAGCCTAACTATGAATTCTCTACCACATTCCCTATGGGATCGACATTCCAGACTGAAGTAGAGCCCTATATTACGAAACTAAAACATGCACTTGTGTAGGAACCTTGACACTTAGGTGGAGATTGTGAATTAAATTGATTTATCATTAAAGTATTGGTAGCTACTAGGCTCTTCAAGCTTTCTAGCTTCGTTGCTAGGGAAGGAAGGAAGGAAGGAAGCATTGGTAAGAAAGCCTAAGGATAAATTTAGTTGAATCTATAAGACTTAGATTTAGAAATAGCAGTAGTACTTAGTAATTTTAGTTATTGTGTGTATTTTTAAAAGAAAATCCAAAAAATACTTAAAATATTTTTGAGTGCTTGAAATTTATCCTATAGTTAAACCTTTAGAATTGAATATGTACCTTGGGAGCTGCAGACCCTGAACCCTATGATTTAAAGCTAGAGAGAAATGTTTGAAGGATTAGAAAACAAAAAAAAACTCTAAAAATTTGTTTCAGAAATGACAGGTCATCCAGTTAATGAAGATTCAATCATTTATCATAATGCTAATACAATTTTGAGAGATTTTGTGAACCCTACGACAGGGGAAATTCATTTAAGTATACAGACCCCGATCTTAATGGCCAATAATTTTGAACTTAATCTCGCAATAATTCAAATGACACAGAATAATCAATTTGGTGGATCTCCATCTAAAGACTAGAACTTACACTTAACAAGTTTCTTAAAAATTTATGCTACATTTAGATATGTAGGTATTTCTAATGATACAGTTAGACTTAGAATTTTTCATTTTTTCCTGAGGGATAAAGCTAAGATGTGGCTAAAGTGATTAGGGTCGGGTTCAATCAGGACCTGGGGAGATCTAGCCCATAAATTTTTAGCTAAATATTTTCCACCATCTAATATCATTAATTTGCAGAATAATATCAATTTATTCTATTAGCATGGTAAGGAATCAATTTTTTAGGCTTGTGAATGATTTAAGGAACTTTTTAGTAAGTCTCCAAATCATGCACTACCTGATTGGCTTATTATTCAAACCTTCTATAAGAGATTAGTCTGATCTTTGAGAGTGATAATTGACACTACTACTGGAGGCTCGCTTATGTCGAAACATTTGAAGAGGATTATTCTCTCATTGAGGAGATGACTACAAACAACTTTCATTGACCATCTGATAGAGTAAATCTTAAGGGAGTTGTAAGTATTCATGAAAATGATGTACTTAAAATTTTTACTTCTCAAGTTGCAATAAATGCAAGAAAATTGGATCATTATATAATGATTCAAACTCAAGGACTCCAGTTATTGAGGAAAATTCATTTGGTCAATTAGTTAATTCCTATGAACTATCCATGCAACAAATAATAGACCAAATAATCCTTATTCCAATTACTACAACCCATGTTAGAGGAATCATCCAAATTTCAACTAGAATAAGAATTATGGAAGAGAAAACCAATTATGGGGTAATAATCAAATTAATCCATGAATAATTAAAATAATCAAGAGAATTCTAATGTTAGACCTTCTTACTCACCAAGATTTGCTAATCCTCAGTTCAAGAAGAACAAGTTATCATTAAACGAGGTTGTTTATGGGAAATCAGTTGTACAACCAAGGGACTANCACATCGCATATCACATAATGTTCAACCATATCACAAGTTAAATCTCTAATCAACAACTTTAATAAAAAAAAGATACTATCACAAATCGTCCCAAATAAGAATATTAAAGTTTACAAAAAATTTTACAAAAAACTGTTCAACATAATACATGCAAATAAGAGAAAACATAGAAATAAACTACTATTCATCTGGATCCTCCTCCTCCTCATCCTCGTCCTATTGAACAGATGTCATTGGTCATTTGCCTCGACGATCTGTAAAAGGCCTCCACCATACATGTTATAGAGTCCTCGATTCTCTGTTGGCCTTTTAGCATCTGTTTGAGCAATTGGTGGATCTCCTAGTTCATTGTAGCCACTTGCCAGCAGGAGCCTCCTATTCTAGCTATGTAGAGCTCAAGAAACTCAGAATGGGACCAAAGGAGAGAGCTTGGCTTTGAAGGTTATGCCCTACGCTCCAAGGCCATAAACCTTCCTCTTCTTCCTTCCTACCTCAAAGGTTCAAAGCTTATACTTGGGTTGTGACGTGGTAAAATAACCACCACTGCTGCTGGTGGAAGTCAAGCCTGAGTGGCCAATTTCCTCTGTCGTAGCTACTCAAACTCCTTCTACATAATTAAAAATAGTGTTTAATTGACACTTTCAATAGTTATAGTCAAAATAAAATTTTACTTAAATGTTTTTGACTTACAGTAACTCGAAAGAAATAGCCCGACATTGGTCCACCCCAGCTATTATCACAATAATGTATGTCCCCAGTAGCGACACCAAAAACTTGATTCACTCTCTAGCAACTTGATTGAGCTCTTAGAATCATGTGTTCTTGTACACTAGGGTTTCTCATGCAATATAAGACCTGTTTCAGCAATATAGGCTCTATTGAGTTCAGATTTTTGATCCCACAAATATTGAGGTAATGACTCCTTTAAAAAAATTTCTAGTCTACTACTTTTAGGTTTTAGTTTAGAAATGTAATTAGTTGAAAGTTCTACCAACAACTCCTACACTACTTCACTTAATTCTAATGTTAAAACCTACCTAACTTAAGTGGATTGTGATATGTCTTTGGATATACTTATTTTCTTCTTCATTTTACACATATTTTTAAATTAAACTACACTTTAAGAGAATGTATTTTTATGTTTATGATGAAAGTATAACATGTAGGAGAATTTGAATGAATTTGGACTAAATCTGAACAAAATATAGCTCAATGAAGCAAATGTCCTGATTATGGTCTAGCGCCTCGACGCCCACTTTTGAGCACCAATGTGTTGCAGATGAACACCTTGGCACCAGGTTCTGGGTACCTAGTTGCCCAAACATTTTGAACAAGCAGAGAGCACGACACTTAGGTGTCGTAGACTGGGTGCTTAGGTGTTGCGGTTCAGACAATTACTATGTGCACACTACGAGAGTTATTTTATGAGTGTTGATGGTTGAAAAAGGGAGTTTCAGCAATCATAGGATTAGGGAAGAAGTTCAGAGTGTTGGAATTCTCCAAGGACATTAGGTAGGAGTAGGAATTCTTGTTCTAGAGAGATTCGAGAGGGGAATTTGAGAGAATATGTAAGGGTTTACGATAGCATCATATGTGGCAATGTGAAAAACATCATCCGGTTGAATTTGCTTCTCTTTACAAAGGGAAAGAGATAATTATCATGTGTATTCTTATTTGATTACTGTTGTAAACACATATTTGGTTAATTTCCTTGGATTGAATAAAGTTTTATTTGGTGTTTATCATGTGTGGTGAGTAGATTTCTTATACTTTTGCCTTGTGATATATATGTTAGATTTGTAGGGTTGTGAATGCTTTGAATTGATCTTTATTTTTATTTGATGAGTATATCTCTAAACTTAATTTACATGTTGTACTGGCCATATAAACTGTTCAAATTCATTGTGACCCATTAGGACTAGAAAGAGTGGTGGCGAAACAACATAGAATATTAACATTATGTGAATGACTATGAAAGATGAGTCATGAGACAATGCAACTTAGGGAGATGTGTATCAATATAGTTTGAAATAGGAGTTTCACGGGTGAAAAATAGAAAAAATTACCTAAATTTGAATCATACTTTATTATGCACTCACAAGAGGGTAAATGAGTCTTATGCTCTAGTTGTCACTACAACATTACAATTCTTAGTATTAACACCTAAAATCTATGCAAAAATCACAAAAGAGAAGTACATTTATGAATCTTGACTTTCAGCTATTCAATTGATCTAGGAAATTTTAACCTAGGGTTTGAAATATACTTAGAACTAGTTGTTATAAAAATCATATTTAGAGATATACTAAACTAAGACCTAAAAGTAGGAGGCTAGAATTCACCCTAAGGTTGTTATTACTATGAATCCTCTACCACATTCCCTATGGGATCGACATTCCAGACTGAAGTAGAGCCCTATATTACGAAATTAAAAAGTGCACTTGAGTAGGAACCTTGACGCTTAGGTGGAGATTGTGAATTAAATTGAATTATCATTAAAGTATTGGTAGCTACTAGGCTCGTCAAGCCTTCTAGCTTCGTTGCTAGGGAAGGAAGGAAGGAAGGAAGCGTTGGTAAGAAAGCCTAACTATGAATCATCTACCACATTACCTATGGGATCGACATTCCAGACTGAAGTAGAGCCCTATATTACGAAACTAAAACGTGCACTTGAGTAGGAACCTTGACACTTAGGTGGAGATTGTGAATTAAATTGAATTATCATTAAAGTATTGGTAGCTACTGGGCTCTTCAAGCTTTCTAGCTTCGTTGCTAGGGAAGGAAGGAAGGAAGGAAGCATTGGTAAGAAAGCCTAAGGATAAATTTAGTTGAATCTATAAGACTTAGATTTAGAAATAGCAGTAGTACTTAGTAATTTTAGTTATTGTGTGTATTTTTAAAAGAAAATCCAAAAAATACTTAAAATATTTTTGAGTGCTTGAAATTTATCCTATAGTTAAACCTTTAGAATTGAATATGTAGCTTGGAAGCTGCAGACCCTGAACCTTATGATTTAGAGCTAGAGAGAAATGTTTGAAGGATTAGAAAACAAAAAAAAAACTATAAAAATTTGTTTTAGAAATGACGGATCATCCAGTTAATGAGNCAAAAAATACTTAAAATATTTTTGAGTGCTTGAAATTTATCCTATAGTTAAACCTTTAGAATTGAATATGTACCTTGGGAGCTGCAGACCCTGAACCCTATGATTTAAAGCTAGAGAGAAATGTTTGAAGGATTAGAAAACAAAAAAAAACTCTAAAAATTTGTTTCAGAAATGACAGGTCATCCAGTTAATGAAGATTCAATCATTTATCATAATGCTAATACAATTTTGAGAGATTTTGTGAACCCTACGACAGGGGAAATTCATTTAAGTATACAGACCCCGATCTTAATGGCCAATAATTTTGAACTTAATCTCGCAATAATTCAAATGACACAGAATAATCAATTTGGTGGATCTCCATCTAAAGACTAGAACTTACACTTAGCAAGTTTCTTAAAAATTTATGCTACATTTAGATATGTTGGTATTTCTAATGATACAGTTAAACTTAGAATTTTTCATTTTTTCCTGAGGGATAAAGCTAAGATGTGGCTAAAGTGATTAGGGCNCTCGCAATAATTCAAATGACACAGAATAATCAATTTGGTGGATCTCCATCTAAAGACTAGAACTTACACTTAACAAGTTTCTTAAAAATTTATGCTACATTTAGATATGTAGGTATTTCTAATGATACAGTTAGACTTAGAATTTTTCATTTTTTCCTGAGGGATAAAGCTAAGATGTGGCTAAAGTGATTAGGGTCGGGTTCAATCAGGACCTGGGGAGATCTAGCCCATAAATTTTTAGCTAAATATTTTCCACCATCTAATATCATTAATTTGCAGAATAATATCAATTTATTCTATTAGCATGGTAAGGAATCAATTTTTTAGGCTTGTGAATGATTTAAGGAACTTTTTAGTAAGTCTCCAAATCACGCACTACCTGATTGGCTTATTATTCAAACCTTCTATAAAAGATTAGTCTGATCTTTGAGAGTGATCATTGACGCTGCTGCTGGAGGCTCGCTCATGTCGAAACATTTGAAGAGGATTCNTTAGCATGGTAAGGAATCAATTTTTTAGGCTTGTGAATGATTTAAGGAACTTTTTAGTAAGTCTCCAAATCATGCACTACCTGATTGGCTTATTATTCAAACCTTCTATAAGAGATTAGTCTGATCTTTGAGAGTGATAATTGACACTACTACTGGAGGCTCGCTTATGTCGAAACATTTGAAGAGGATTATTCTCTCATTGAGGAGATGACTACAAACAACTTTCATTGACCATCTGATAGAGTAAATCTTAAGGGAGTTGTAAGTATTCATGAAGATGATGTACTTAAAATTTTTACTTCTCAAGTTGCAACAAATGCAAGAAAATTGGATCATTATATAATGATTCAACCTCAAGGACTCCAGTTTTTGAGGAAAATTCATTTGGTCAATTAGTTAATTCCTATGAACTATCCATGCAATAAATAATAGAATAAATAATCCTTATTCCAATTACTACAACCCATGTTAGAGGAATCATCCAAATTTCAACTAGAACAATAATTCTGGAGGAGAAAACCAATTATGGGGTAATAATCAAATTAATCCCATGAATAATTGGAATAATCAAGAGAATTCTAATGTTAGACCTTCTTACTCACCAAGATTTACTAATCCTCAGTTCAAGAAGAACAAGTTATCATTAAATGAGGTTGTTTATGGGAAATCAGTTGTACAGCCAAGGGACTGNAGAATCATGTGTTCTTATACACTAGGGTTTCTCATGCAATATAAGACCTGTTTCAGCAATATAGGCTCTATTAAGTTCAGATTTTTTATCCGACAAATATTGAGGTAATGACTCCTTTAAAAAAATTTCTAGTCTACTACTTTTAGGTTTTAGTTTAGAAATGTAATTAGTTGAAAGTTCTACCAACAACTCCTACACTACTTCACTTAATTCTAATGTTAAAACTTACCTAACTTAAGTGGATTGTGATATGTCTTTGGATATACTTATTTTCTTCTTTNAAAATTACCTAAATTTGAATCATACTTTATTATGCACTCACAAGAGGGTAAATGAGTCTTATGCTCTAGTTGCCACTACAACATTACAATTCTTAGTATTAACACCTAAAATCTACACAAAAAATCACAGAAGAGAAGTACATTTATGAATCTTGACTTTCGGCTATTCAATTGATTTATGAAATTTTAACCTAGGGTTTGAAATATACTTAGAACTAGTTGTTATAAAAATCATATTTAGCGATATACTAAACTAGGACCTAAAAGTAGGAGGCTAGAATTCACCCTAAGGTTGTTATTACTATGAATCCTCTACCACATTCCCTATGGGATCGACATTCCAGACTGAAGTAGAGCCCTATATTACGAAATTAAAAAGTGCACTTGAGTAGGAAACTTGACGCTTAGGTGGAGATTGTGAATAAAATTGAATTATCATTAAAGTATTGGTAGCTACTAGGCTCGTCAAGCATTCTAGCTTCGTTGCTAGGGAAGGAAGGAAGGAAGGAAGCGTTGGTAAGAAAGCCTAACTATGAATTCTCTACCACATTCCCTATGGGATCGACATTCCAGACTGAAGTAGAGCCCTATATTACGAAACTAAAACATGCACTTGTGTAGGAACCTTGACACTTAGGTGGAGATTGTGAATTAAATTGATTTATCATTAAAGTATTGGTAGCTACTANAGAATCATGTGTTCTTGTACACTAGGGTTTCTCATGCAATATAAGACCTGTTTCAGCAATATAGGCTCTATTGAGTTCAGATTTTTGATCCCACAAATATTGAGGTAATGACTCCTTTAAAAAAATTTCTAGTCTACTACTTTTAGGTTTTAGTTTAGAAATGTAATTAGTTGAAAGTTCTACCAACAACTCCTACACTACTTCACTTAATTCTAATGTTAAAACCTACCTAACTTAAGTGGATTGTGATATGTCTTTGGATATACTTATTTTCTTCTTCATTTTACACATATTTTTAAATTAAACTACACTTTAAGAGAATGTATTTTTATGTTTATGATGAAAGTATAACATGTAGGAGAATTTGAATGAATTTGGACTAAATCTGAACAAAATATAGCTCAATGAAGCAAATGTGCTGATTATGGTCTAGCGCCTCGACGCCCACTTTTGAGCACCAATGTGTTGCAGATGAACACCTTGGCACCAGGTTCTGGGTACCTAGTTGCCCAAACATTTTGAACAAGCAGAGAGCACGACACTTAGGTGTCGTAGACTGGGTGCTTAGGTGTTGCGGTTCAGACAGTTACTATGTGCACACTACGAGAGTTATTTTATGAGTGTTGATGGTTGAAAAAGGGAGTTTCAACAATCATAGGATTAGGGAAGAAGTTTAGAGTGTTGGAATTCTCCAAGGACATTAGGTAGGAGTAGGAATTCTTGTTCTAGAGAGATTCGAGAGGGGAATTTGAGAGAATATGTAAGGGTTTACGATAGCATCATATGTGGCAATATGAAAAACATCATCCGGTTGAATTTGCTTCTCTTTACAAAGGGAAAGAGCTAATTATCATGTGTATTCTTATTTGATTACTGTTGTAAACATATATTTGGTTAATTTCCTTGGATTGAATAAAGTTTTATTTGGTGTTTATCATGTGTAGTGAGTAGATTTCTTATACTTTTACCTTGTGATATATATGTTAGATTTGTAGGGTTGTGAATGCTTTGAATTGATCTTTATTTTTATTTGATGAGTATATCTCTAAACTTAATTTACATGTTGTACTGGCCATATAAACTGTTCAAATTCATTGTGACCCATTAGGACTAGAAAGAGTGGTGGCGAAACAACATAGAATATTAACATTATGTGAATGACTATGAAAGATGAGTCATGAGACAATGCAACTTAGGGAGATGTGTATCAATATAGTTTGAAATAGGAGTTTCACGGGTGAAAAACAGAAAAAATTACCTAAATTTGAATCATACTTTATTATGCACTCACAAGAGGGTAAATGAGTCTTATGCTCTAGTTGTCACTACAACATTACAATTCTTAGTATTAACACCTAAAATCTATGCAAAAATCACAAAAGAGAAGTACATTTATGAATCTTGACTTTCAGCTATTCAATTGATCTAGGAAATTTTAACCTAGGGTTTGAAATATACTTAGAACTAGTTGTTATAAAAATCATATTTAGAGATATACTAAACTAAGACCTAAAAGTAGGAGGCTAGAATTCACCCTAAGGTTGTTATTACTATGAATCCTCTACCACATTCCCTATGGGATCGACATTCCAGACTGAAGTAGAGCCCTATATTACGAAACTAAAAAGTGCACTTGAGTAGGAACCTTGACGCTTAGGTGGAGATTGTGAATTAAATTGAATTATCATTAAAGTATTGGTAGCTACTAGGCTCGTCAAGCCTTCTAGCTTCGTTGCTAGGGAAGGAAGGAAGGAAGGAAGCGTTGGTAAGAAAGCCTAACTATGAATCATCTACCACATTACCTATGGGATCGACATTCCAGACTGAAGTAGAGCCCTATATTACGAAACTAAAACGTGCACTTGAGTAGGAACCTTGACACTTAGGTGGAGATTGTGAATTAAATTGAATTATCATTAAAGTATTGGTAGCTACTAGGCTCGTCAAGCCTTCTAGCTTCGTTGCTAGGGAAGGAAGGAAGGAAGGAAGCGTTGGTAAGAAAGCCTAACTATGAATCATCTACCACATTACCTATGGGATCGACATTCCAGACTGAAGTAGAGCCCTATATTACGAAACTAAAACGTGCACTTGAGTAGGAACCTTGACACTTAGGTGGAGATTGTGAATTAAATTGAATTATCATTAAAGTATTGGTAGCTACTGGGCTCTTCAAGCTTTCTAGCTTCGTTGCTAGGGAAGGAAGGAAGGAAGGAAGCATTGGTAAGAAAGCCTAAGGATAAATTTAGTTGAATCTGTAAGACTTCGATTTAGAAATAGCAGTAGTACTTAGTAATTTTAGTTATTGTGTGTATTTTTAAAAGAAAATCCAAAAAATACTTAAAATATTTTTGAGTGCTTGAAATTTATCCTATAGTTAAACCTTTAGAATTGAATATGTAGCTTGGAAGCTGCAGACCCTGAACCTTATGATTTAGAGCTAGAGAGAAATGTTTGAAGGATTAGAAAACAAAAAAAAAACTATAAAAATTTGTTTTAGAAATGACGGATCATCCAGTTAATGAGGATTCAATCATTTATCATAATGCTAATACAATTTTGAGAGATTTTGTGAACCCTACGACAGGGGAAATTCATTTAAGTATATAGACCCCGGTCTTAATGGCCAATAATTTTGAACTTAATCTCGCAATAATTCAAATGACACAGAATAATCAATTTGGTGGATCTCCATCTAAAGACTAGAACTTACACTTAGCAAGTTTCTTAAAAATTTATGCTACATTTAGATATGTTGGTATTTCTAATGATACAGTTAAACTTAGAATTTTTCATTTTTTCCTGAGGGATAAAGCTAAGATGTGGCTAAAGTGATTAGGGCCGGGTTCAATCAGGACCTGGGGAGATCTAGCCCATAAATTTTTAGCTAAATATTTTCCACCATCTAAAATCATTAATTTGCAGAATAATATCAATTTATTCTATTAGCATGGTAAGGAATCAATTTTTTAGGCTTGTGAATGATTTAAGGAACTTTTTAGTAAGTCTCCAAATCACGCACTACCTGATTGGCTTATTATTCAAACCTTCTATAAAAGATTAGTCTGATCTTTGAGAGTGATCATTGACGCTGCTGCTGGAGGCTCGCTCATGTCGAAACATTTGAAGAGGATTCTTCTCTCATTGAGGAGATGACTACAAACAACTTTCATTGACCATCTGATAGAGTAAATCTTAAGGGAGTTGTAAGTATTCATGAAGATGATGTACTTAAAATTTTTACTTCTCAAGTTGCAACAAATGCAAGAAAATTGGATCATTATATAATGATTCAACCTCAAGGACTCCAGTTTTTGAGGAAAATTCATTTGGTCAATTAGTTAATTCCTATGAACTATCCATGCAATAAATAATAGAATAAATAATCCTTATTCCAATTACTACAACCCATGTTAGAGGAATCATCCAAATTTCAACTAGAACAATAATTCTGGAGGAGAAAACCAATTATGGGGTAATAATCAAATTAATCCCATGAATAATTGGAATAATCAAGAGAATTCTAATGTTAGACCTTCTTACTCACCAAGATTTACTAATCCTCAGTTCAAGAAGAACAAGTTATCATTAAATGAGGTTGTTTATGGGAAATCAGTTGTACAGCCAAGGGACTGCAAATAGGAACATAGAAAATCAGTTACGACAGATAGCTTCTACACTTAGCATTCATGCTCAAGGGATTCTTCCTAGCAATACTGAGGTGAAAAAAAAGAGAATGGAAGTGAGCAAGTGAAGCAAGAGTAAAACTTGGATTCGACTGGCTGACGACATTGAAACAAGCACTTTGTGGGAGGCATCCCCATGGTTATCTTTGTGTTATTATGTTGTGTTCTAGTTAGTGAGAGTGTTTGTTTATTGAATTTAGATTAGTTGTGAGTGATATGTTGGATATTGATTGTGGATGTTAAGTGTTAGAGTGGATTGATTTGTGGATTTTGTGTTTCATGAGGGATGTGATTCCTTAACTTCTCGTCATGACCTGGTTTATTTAAGCTCTCTTGTAGTAATAGGATTGACGAGTCCACTAAGACTCAGTTCTCAACCAGAGTTGAGCATTACTTGAGGCATAAGAAGTTTGGACATTGGATAGGTCCATCTCAATTTTGTTACTTCCTTTTTCAGACCTTATTTTCATTGAGTAGGGTCATGAACCTAATTGATGAGTAACTTGACAATGAATTACACTATCTTTAATCAGTTAGAGGTGCATAAATTAGAGGAAGAGATGATACCTGCGGTTGGCGATGGAAAACACCCATTTGATTAGTTAGTGAGTCCGTTAGAAATTAGAAGTAAGCTAGAGAAACGAGATAAGGAGGAGGATGAGTTAACCTTGTTTATTTTATAGTATTTGATGTAATTGTTACAATAATGATTAAGGACTTGAGGAAGAATTAAAAAGCTCATTTATAATGATCAAAATTGGAGCGAGCACTTGGGCTTACGAGACTCATGATATCAAAATGCCAAAAATGAGACCGTTAATTTGGCGCAAAACTTAGCGCCAAGGTATTGGCCACAGGTGCCCTGGCGCTTGAATCGCGGTGCCTAAGCCCATAGTTCATGGGTTTGATTTTAAATAACAGTAAGGCCAAATTTTGGTCATTTTTCATGCGTCTTTTTCCTCGATTCCTTATAGGTGATTCTGAGGTGATTCTAAGGAGGTCCTTTTCTTCCCAAATTGAGCTCAATCTCTAGGGTTCTGATACACCTAAATATATATTATTGTTAGACGTATTTTTTATATCTATTTTTAAGATATTGCGCTTTAATGGAAGGTATTTGTGTGTTTTTCTTTCAGGTTCAAGTAAAAATGTGAAAAATGCTAAAAATAAGCGAAAAAAGATCAAATTTGGAGCAAAGAGGTGAAAATTGTGCTAAAGTATTTTGGCGCCTAAGCACCGGTGAAACAGAAAAGGCCGCACCTAAACACCAGAGGCCCCACACTTAAGTACCAAAGGCAATTATTTGGCGGTTTTCTCATTTGGCAAAATTTTGAAGAGGTATTTGAGGCACCTACTGGCTAAAGAGGGTGACCACTAGGAACGAAAATATTATTAAAATACTTGCAAAAGGAGGCTTTCTTTGGAAAATACATCGAATTGGGACACATTTGAAGAGTTATCAAGGCAACTCTTAGAGATTTATAAAAAAACGAAGTTGAAACTTTTGAAGTGTGGTTGAAAGTTCTGAAAAGTGTTGGAAAGGGGGAGTTTTTTAGAGAGTTTTAGAGAGATTTTCAAGCACAAAAAATTTACTTTATCATTTTTGTTTTTAGTTTTATTTTGAGAGTTAAGAATGTTGTAAAAGAGAAGAGATTCAAAGGAACTTCAAGAGTTTGGCATTGGAGGATTTGAGATAAGTTTTTATCTTTTGTTTTTAAACTACTTTTGGTTTTAATCGAGACTTCTTGTTGGTTTGACAATGATTTCTACTTTTAAACTAAAGTGTGGTTTTGTTTTCTCCATGGATTCTGAGTAGTTTTCTTTATCTTTCCCCTTAAAATGATAAGTAATTAAAGTGTTGGATGGAGGTTGTGGAGAGTATTAATATTTAATATTGGAAGAAGTTGTGATGATTTAAATCCATGAACTTCATTTACTTCATGATTTGACCTATCCAGATGTTAAAATTTGCTTTGAGAACATGTAAGAACCAGACTGGTATTGTCTCAGTCAACAATTGGAAAGAATCACATGAGATTGTATGAATGGGAATGTAATTCATATGATTTAGTACAAATAAATAGGGAAATAATCATTGAAGGGTGTATAGTTAGCGGACTTTAAAGTGAAAGGTTAAAGCCCCCAAATTGGTTTATTGTTTTAGGTTTTGATACTAGATGTTAGCCCCCAGGTGGAGGGAATCGAGGGAACTCTAGAGTGAGAGTTGGTATCTTCCCTGCCTAGTCTGTCTTCAAAACTATTCAAACTTTAAATTAGTTAATGTTCTCTATAGAATCTCTAGTAAGGGTAAAGAATATAATTGCTCCTATTTGACACAACACAATTTACGTACTACCACAACAGAATTCCTATGCTTATTACTGATTCATGATAATAAGAAATATATTTTCAAATTTAGTGCTTTTCTTTTTCATAAACTTAACTTATGTTTTTAAATTGTTAATGTTTTGTCAAAATATCAAAAATACCAAAAAGATTTGAATTTTAATTACTGCAAATACATCATTAGTTTAAGTAATTGTCTTTTTAAAATAAAAAGTTTTTTTTATCAATAGAGCATATTGCATAATTTCCCTGTGGGTTCGATATTCAGGTCTTAATAAAAAAGTCCTATATTACTTAATAATGATACATATACTTGCGTAGTATCCCAATCTATATATAAATTGAAAAGTTAAATTCTTATTTTTTTTCAGGATCACGTTTTGACTCTGTTGCAAAGTAAGGAAATATAAGTAAAAATATAATCAGAGACAATGTTATACTGTTGCATATAAACAGTCGGGCTCAAGTTTTTGGAGTCGTTGTCGGGGATATTAATTAATTTAAAAGAAAATTTCTATTTTTAGAAAGTTTATTTAAACTTTAACAATTATTGTATTTTATCTTGTGTGTTTTATTTTATTTTTATTTTATGTTAGTGTATGCATAGTTCAGGTTCTGAAGGATTTGTGCCCTACAATTCTAAATAAGAGAAAACTGTTAAAAAAAAATCAAAAAAATAAAAAATCTTGAAAAATCTAAAAAAATTACAGAAATGACAAACTAAAATAATCAAAATGCTAAAATTCATCAAGAGTTTAGACCTTTATGAGATTATGCCAACCGTAGTGAACTTCATTGTAGTATTCAAAAACCTACTGTAGTAGCTAATTCATTTGAGCTTAAACCTGATGACATCAACTAATCAGTTTGGGTGATCACCAACTGAAGATCCAAATTTACATCTTGCCAATTTTTTAGAATTGCGCGCTACATTTAAATATGATGGTGTATCAGATGATGCCATAAGACTAGGTTATTTCCTTTCTCACTGTGTGATAACGCTAAGATGTGGTTAAATTTGCTAGAACCTGAATCTATCAGAACTTGAGGTCATTTAGCGCAAAAATTCCTTACCAAATATTTTCCACCATAAAAAACTGCGAAGCTTAGAAATGATATTACATCTTTTAATCAGTTTGAAGGGGAATCTAGTTATGAAGCATGTGAAAGATTTAAAGAACTCTTAAGAAAGTGTCTACACCATGCTATACCAGATTGGTTAATAATTCAAACTTTTTATAATGTATTAGTTGGACCTCGTAGATCTATTATCGATGCCGCTGCAGGTGGTTCATTGCTGTCAAAACTATTTCATGACGCTTATGCTTTAATTGATGAAATGACTACCAATAATTTTCAATGGCCTTCTGAGATGATGAATCCAAAAAAAATAGCCAATACTTATGAATCAGATGCATTTACTATGTTAGCAAAACAAGTTGTTGCAATTTTAAGGAAGTTAGACCAATTTAGAATTAATTTTTCTCAACCAATTTCCATGATTGAAGAGAACTTATTAGGCCAAATGGTAGATTCTCAAGTATCATTAGAAACTTTGAATGTCATAAATAAATGAAAAATAGCCCATATTTAAATTATTATAACCCAGGTTGGAAGAACCATCCCAACTTTAACTGGAATAACACTACGGGTGGTAATAATCAGCAATGGGAGAACAATCAAGGAAACCCATTGGGAAACTGGAACAAACAAGGGAATAATAATTATAGATCTACTTATCCTTCATGTTTCAACAGTAATACACAATTTAAGGAGAAGAAGTTATCTATAGAAGAAGTAGACAAATGGGAAATCAATTATAAAGTCAAGGAGCTACAATTACAAATATTGAGAACCAACTTGGACAAATCACAAATTCATTAAGTAATATATCCCAAGGAACACTTCATAGTAATACTGAAACAAACCGAAAGATCAGATGAAATAGCAGGTAAAAGCCATTCAACTTAGAAGTTGAAGAGCGTTGGAAGGTCGGATTCAAAAAGAAACTGAAGTAGAGAGAGAAGAAAATGAAGAATCAAAAGAGGACACTCCAAAAGATTTNCAAAAAGAAACTGAAGTAGAGAGAGAAGAAATTGAAGAATCAAAAGAGGACACTCCAAAAGATTCTGAAAGAACTATTTCTCCACTTACAATTGATTTAGAAAAACCATCACCTCCATTTCCTCAGAGACTTCGTCAACAGAAGTTGGATAAACAATTTTCAAAATTTTTGGAGATTTTTAAAAAGGTTATAATTAATATTCCATTTACTGAAGCCTTAGAACAAATGCCAAGCTATGAAAAGTTTATGAAGGATATTCTCAATAGAAAAAANCCTCCATTTCCTCAGAGACTTCGTCAACAGAAGTTGGATAAACAATTTTCAAAATTTTTGGAGATTTTTAAACAGGTTATAATTAATATTCCATTTACTGAATCCTTAGAACAAATGCCAAGCTATGAAAAGTTTATGAAGGATATTCTCAATAGAAAAAGAATGTTTTAAGACAATGAAACTGTTGCACTTAGTGAGGAGTGTAGTGCTATAATTCAAAAGAAGCTTCCTGGAAAAATTAAAGATCCTGGTAGCTTTACAATTCCATATGCAATATGAGACATATTTTATGGGAAAGCTTTATGTGATTTAAGTGCAAGCATTAACCTTATGTCATCATCAATATTTAAAAGTTTGAGATTAGGAGAAATAACCCCTACTACTGTAACTTTGCAGTTAGCAGATCATTCAATAATGTACTCTAAAGGAGTTATAGAAGATGTCCTGGTGAAAGTGAAGCAGATTATCTTTCTTGCTGATTTCATTGTGCTAGATATGGAGGAAGATAAAAAGATACCTGTCATTTTGAGGAGACCTTTCCTAGTCATGGGAAGAGCAATGATAGATGTGCAAAAATGAGAATTAACAATGCGCGTCAATGATCAAA
>JXCR01141766.1:57600-90688 GCA_002079205.1 Phalaenopsis hybrid cultivar | reverse complement strand
AGGGAGCAGGTCCGTGCAACCTTCTTAATGTCTGGTAAAAGGCCTTGGGTTCATTTAAACTTCNCTTTAAAGTGCAATATCATCAATATTAGTATAAAATAGGTATGAAAATCTCAACATATTTTTTTTGGTCACTCACCAGTCAGGGCCGAAGATGAAAATGAAGATCAAGAGACTCAGATATTATCGGCCGGCAATGAGGTCTGACTACATTGATATAGTCAGATGATGTCACCAGTGCCAAGTGCATGGGGTGGTCTTGTTCCAACCTCCAAATGTGCTACACCCAGTAGTCGCCTCGTGGCCATTTGAGTGTTGAGGCATGGATATAATATGTCCGATAAACCCTCCATCTTCCAAAGGAAACATATTTATACTTGCCTCTGCGGATTACTTTTCCAAATGGGCAGAGGCAGTGTTGTTACGAGAGGTTACGACACAACACGTCCTTCAATTCTTCAAAAGTCAAATCATCTACCGTTTCGAAGTACCACACAGAATAATCTCCGATAATGGAACAACCTTCAAAAACACCAAAATCAACAATTTTTTCAAACCACATGGGATATACTGGAGATATTCTACAATTTTTTGTCTTAGGGAAAATGGCTTAGCCGAAGCCTTCAATAGATTTTGAGGAAGACGCTAGTTGAAAACAAAAGAGATTGGAACAAAAAATTATTAGAAGCTTTGTGGGCCTATCGAATGAGGTTCATGACTCCCACTCAGTGTAAACCGTACATGCTCATGTACGGGTCCCAGGTCGTACTAACGTTAGAAGTCTAGACACCGTCTCTCAGAGTTGCTGTAGTCAATCAACTGACAACAGAAGAGAGTGCAAAGCTCAGACTCAAGGAACTAGAGAGTCTTGAAGGGAAATGACTAAAAGAGTAACAACATTTAGAGCTTTATCAAGCGATGATGGTACAAGCTCATGATAAATTGGTTCGCCCAAGGACATTCATAGTTGGTGACCTTGTCTTCGTGCTCAAAAGACCCATTCTTGCATGCCGCAAGATAGGTGGAAAATTTGAGCCAACTTGAGAGGGACCATTTGTCGTAAAAAAGGTTTACACAGCTGGAGCCTACCAGCTAGTAGTTTTCCGCGGTGACAGACCCATGCTGCCAATCAACGGACAATACTTAAAGACATACTACGCAACCAGACATTGGTTGACATCACTTGATTTGAAATTTTAAAATTTTGATTGTTCTGGGGTTATCTATTTAACCAAACGTTTGTGACCGGGTCTAAATATTTTTTTATTAAAATTAACCTTAATTTAATGAAAATTTTTGAAATTATACCCTTCAATTTTCTCTTTTCTATCCATAAATTTGATATTCTACTAAATTAAATAAGATACATACATAAATAAAGGATTGTCTCACCAACATAAACTAAAATTTTCTTTAACAAACACTTTGTTTTGTTCTTAATCCTACTAAATTTCAGCTCGCTGATGTTTTTTCTGTTGTCTGAAGAGAAAAATGTCGGGCCAGAGGCTACTCTTTGCTTTTAAAGATGGCTGGAACGTCGCACTCAACAAGGAAAGGGTGCCGCAGGGCAGCACCATAGAATTTGATATGGACTTTAGTCAAGTTGACATGGAATATTATGGTCTGCTAATGGATGTGGTTAGCCATTAAGGAAAAGAAGGGCTACCATCGCTGCTAAGGTTAAGCACCAGAGACAGTTCCTCACTGAAGGTGAAAAA
The DNA here is from genome assembly GCA_002079205.1 of Phalaenopsis hybrid cultivar. Lineage (NCBI taxonomy): Eukaryota > Viridiplantae > Streptophyta > Magnoliopsida > Asparagales > Orchidaceae > Phalaenopsis > Phalaenopsis hybrid cultivar. The sequence continues at coordinate 88,970 of JXCR01141766.1, read as the reverse complement.
TTTGATAGTACAACAAGACCCGAGGGAGGGACTAGTCGTCTACCGTCGATGATAGCTACGGCAACTGGAGGCGTAGTTGCTGCCAAAGATGAAAGAGTGCCAGATGCACCGCTACGGAGAACTCAGCACAAGAACGCTAACCGCCAAAAGCATAGGGCTTTCTTACATGAAGAGAAAAGATGCCAGAAGGAGGCGGAAAACTTGCTCACCTCTATTCTTGAGGGGAATATCTACGATCCAGGCAAGAGAGAGACCTCTTCCAACTTTCCTGCTATAGAAGATGAGTCCGGATTTGTTACAGAGCCAGTGAAACAACCAATTTCAGATGTTCTTTGTATGGGTTGCCCGACATGCATTGCCGAGATAGACACTATTATGTTGACTGCATCAAAGTACATCTGAAAATATCCCACGCTGAGTACATATCATAAGCTGAGGATGTCCAACATATATCATAGTTGTTGTGATGAAATGTAGTAAAGAGGAATCCTCTTAGTGCCTATCTCTTGTGGGGCAAGCTCCTGATCAAGCTGACCTACTAAGCCATGTTCCAGGACAAGGGTTCCCTTTTTGCATGTGCCTAAAGGTGTGACCCTCTCATAGCTCGTATGACAGTAGTTCTTCCAGCTCCGGGTCCATTCTGAATCCATATGGAATTTTTCTTTCATCCATCCTTCAGAAGGTTACAGACACCCTACAGTGTCAAACCCTTGGAATACAATAATTAGCTACGTTTGCTCCGTTTCTTTTAAGAACCAGCACTGAACCTACGGGTACCAAAATCTCCAAGGATCCTTTGAATTCATCAGAGCCAACGACATCTATCTCTTTTCCAAACAGAATGTTGTTCTTGCTCATGAAAGAGACCATGCAGAAATGTCTCACAAAGTCATGATGGTTAATGTGCGGGGGTATGCAATCACCATTATCATAAATGTTGATGATACTGCTGTTGGGAATACAGTAAGCTGGCAGTTTGCTCCATCAGACCATTCTCTTAATCATCAATTTTATCATGGGGGGTAGAAAATCCTCCTGGGATTCTGATCAAAATTCCATATGGATTCAGAATGGACCCGGAGCTGGAAGAACTACTGTCATAGGAGCTATGAGAGGGTCACACCTTTAGGCACATGCAAAAAGGGAACCCTTGTCCTAAAACATGGCTTAGTAGGTCATCTCGATCAGGAGCTTGCCCCACAAGAGATAGACACTAAGAGGATTCCTCTTTACTACATTTCATCACAACAGCTATAATATATATTGGACATGCTCAGCTTATGATATGTACTCAGCATGGGATATTTTCAGATGTACTTTGATGCAGTCAACATAATTGTAATTTTTTAGGCTTTAGCCTGCACTCAATCTATAACACTTATTAGAGCAGATTAATGAAATCTCTTTTAGAATTTTCTTTGTTTGTTCAATTGCCCTTTTTGTGCGATGGATAAAAGCCACACAACCATATGTTGGTTCGGGACTATAATGAACAAAGAACAAAACAATAAAAACTTGATAAAAATAAAATTCAAATAAAATACTCTTTTGAAAAAAAAAAATAAATCAACCAAAATTTTTAATATTTGACAACATATTTTGATAATTAAATGTGATGAAAAAAACAAGAAAAGAAAATAAATCTGTTGGGTTGATTCGCTTAATTTTAAGGTCTCTTACTCTTTGCTCACGCAGCACGACTATCCTTGTTTGCACTAATTCTTTTCATATCCTTGCAGAATTTCACATTCTGCATAAAACCTCACAAAATTTTACACATCTTCCTCAGCAATCTCAATCTCTTCACATGACACACATTTATGAGTTCGACATCACAAACTTTCAGCACTACATTTTTACTCTCAAAGCCAGTACCGAGATGCTAATTTCCTTTCCACTACCTCCTGGGTTGGATATGGGCCACAGAGCTTTCCTTCCAAATGAAATGACAACTCTCTGTCACCATTTAGGTTAAGTTTGAGGCATCGAGCTTTCTTTCCTAATGTGACACAACCTTTCANAGTCCTATGGCTAGACCTAGGCTACTAAAGAAGTTTTCTAGACCTCAACCAAAAGTGAGGTCAACACACCCCAAAGCCATCAAATTAATGACTCCACGGCCATTAGTTAGGCCCTAAGATTGAGCCAAAACTCACCTAAATTAAGGGATTTGATTTCCATATTTTCTTAGGCTTAAGATCTTTTTTCCAAAACTAAGCCTTAGCCCATTAAATTGCTGTAACATATTCCCCTGGGTTCCTTGAGCTCCTAGCCACCTCCCCCTGCCATGGTCGGCCGGCCTAGTCGCTAGAGAAGCCAAAACTAAGGGTCACCCCCTCTTAAACTTCACCCAATTCAAACCTAGAGGCCACCTCACCCAAATGAGATGTTAGAGCCTCTTTGCCCTCCATCGAAGCACCACATTGCACCCTCAAATTGGCCATGACAACCACCCCTTAGCCATTTTTATGAAAGCTCAACTTCACGGCCATGGAGGGAGTGCTAAAATTTTCTCAGAGAGAACTTCCCAAATCACTCACAGAGCTTCTTTGAGACCTCCTCAGTGCAATCCGACCATCTTCCCCCACTAATCCCCACTGTGGAAGCTCAATTTTGAGCTCAAACTTCTGCCTAAAACTAGGATAGAGCTCAATACACCTCTAAAGTCCACCAAACTCAAATTAAACTTACCCACACCTTCACACCATTGAAAGAAGACAAAACCCCGTCAAATCCCCCTTTCACAGTATAAACTTTGATAAACACCTGAANCCCCCCCCCCACGAGATGAAATTCCACCATGGCATGCAATTTTCTACCTACATGTTCAAGATTAGTGTAAGGCCCCCACCACAGTATCCAATTCTTTACCTACATCTTTGAGATTGGTGTAAGGCCCCCTCTATGACATCCAATTCTCTACCTACATCTTTGAGATTAGTTTAAGGCCCCCTCTAAGACATCCAATTCTCTACCTAAATGTTCAAGATTGGTGTAAGGCCCCCTTCACGACATCCTCCATGGCTTTCGGTTCTCTACCTACACCTTTGAAATTTGTGTAAGGGCCCCTCCACGCATCCAATTCTCTACCTACATCTTTGAGATTGGTGTAAGGCCCCCGCCACAACATCTAATTCTCTACCTACATCTTCGAGATTGGTGTAAGCCCCCCTCTACGGCTTTCAATTCTCTACCTACGTCTTTGAGATTAGTGTAAGGCCCCCTCCACGACATCCAATTCTCTACCTACATCTTTGAGATTTGTGTAAGGCCCCCTCGACAACTTCCAATTCTCTACCTACATCTTCAAGTTTGGTGTAAGGCCCCGTCCACAGCTTTCAATTCTCTACTTACATCTTTGAGATTGGTGTAAGACCCCCTCCATGACATCCAATTGTCTACCTACATTTTTTATTTACATCTTTGAGATTGGTGTAAGACCCACACCACAACACCTAATTCTCTACTCACACCTTTTGAGATAGGAATAAGACCCCCACCATGGCATCATACTCTCAATCTTTGATTTCATCACCTAAATGATGATTCTCATCCTGTATATACATCCATAACTTGATAAATACAAACCCACTCTCCAATCCCCAGCGAAGGTTCCTAATCCTCGATGTTGATCAGATTTTCACTTGTTAATTCACCAGCAGAAACAAATAACACACACAATTCTACACCTCCTTCTAGATTTGTTGACTTAGGAATATGTGTTGGTTTTGTTGACCTCATTGGTCAATGCTAATACTCGCGGTGTGCTTGCCCAGCACACCAAACCTATTGGGGGTCCATTTGTTGACCTCACTTTTGGTTGAGGTTTAGTTTTCCCTCTTTAATAGCCTATGGTCTAGCCATAGGATTTTTCTGTTGACTATTCTGAGAGAACTAGAAAAGTAACCCTCACCATTAGAAATTCTAAAGTCCCCTTTGCTCAACTTGAAGCTCTACATATTGGTCCTAACCTCTAACACTTAGTAGGTCGGGTCACTATGGGGGAGCTCAAGGAGAGTTCCCACAGGACTGCTTGACCATAGGATTGACACTGGATGTTGGCCTAGAGCTAGTTTACTCACTTACACTCACTCTCACCCACAATCACCCCAACCCTAAACCCAAAATTATTGACTTTGATCCCTTAATCTTTTGGGAAACTCATGTAGATGGTCCCCTAAACCCAATAGCCCTAGGCTAGGGTTTAGCTAAGACCATTACATGGAGGTCCCAAATGGGGATTTCATTGGTCCATAACTCATATAAGGTGGTTGGTACCCCAATTCTACCAAATTGTCCAACTTGGCCTTTTACCCCCAAATCCACCTAAATTACCTAAATGCCCTTGAAACCTTAAATCTAGTCAAAATCCTCAAATTCACCCAAAATATTCATATTTTTTCAAAAATAATTTTAAATCATTTGAAGATACCCAAATTACTCAAAACCACCAAAAAATGCCAAATTTACCAAAATATCCCAAAAATTGCAAAAATTACAAAAATACCCTTGGCACCCCAAACTTTCTCAAAGCCTCCAAAATCACTTCAAATGTTTCTAAAACTAATTCGGACCCTCCAACTGAACGTGATTTCATAAATTTGACCATTTTTACCAAAACCCCCAAATTGCCTTTAAAGGCCCAACTTTACCAAATTTACCTCAAATGTTCATCAATTTGGCCCAAATTTCCCTAAATTTGAATTCTAAACTCAAATTCACCTTTCATAAGACTAATTTAAACCAAATATAAGCTTAATTGGCCCATATTTTGAGCCCAATTTTGATCTAAGTAAAGCCCCTAATTTTGGCACTATGACTTAATCCCAGCAAATTGAATCCCACAACCTACTCAATTTGCCGCAATTTATGTTGAAAACTCTTCGTAAAAATCCTACACATCAAACTTGACCTTTAATTGGCCTTGGTGAAGCATTAATTGCATTCAATTTTAATCCAAGTCCAAAAATCCCCAAATTTGCCCTAAATTGGCGTGTCCCCAAATTCCACTAAATTGATTGCCCTATCCTCAAAATTGAAACCCAATATATGTTGAAAACTCTTCATGATGTTCTTATAGACCATTTTTAACAATCAATTTGGACTTAGCCTAACCTAGACCCAAGTCTAGTCCAACATGCCCAAATTGACCAAAATCCCAAAAACCATCAAATTGAACTCAAAATCATTTCAACCCTTGACCAAAAATCTTCATTACAATCATTTACACAATGCTGATCAATTAATTGGGCTCAAATTCATGGCTAGCCTAACCCAAACCCAACCTTTGGCCATTTAGACCCACATTGAACCCATGCACCAAAATTGACATGGCCATGTCAAATTGACAAGGCAAGACTTCTACGACCAAATTTTGGGTCCTAGTAACCAAGCTAGACCCACTTAACCCACCCTAGATGAGCCATGGACAAAAAGTCCCCTAAATCAATGGAATTGTTTCCAAAATTGCTTAAGCCAAATGTTTGCCAAAACCAATCACCAACACAAATTTATTGTTGTGACAGATTCCTCTAAGGTTCCTAAACCAACTAAGCATGTCCCCTGCCATTGTCGGCCAACCTAGTCACCAGAGCACCTGAAAACTGAGAGCCACCATACTTAAATCCTCACCTAATTGACCCATCTGATCTGTCCCACTCCCATTGGCCAATTGTGCCGCTCAGCTCACCACCTTAACAAGCTTTTGCACCCAAAGCCAGGCTCTAAGCTCCCCTCTTCGGCCATAGCTATAAAATGGCCTCTTCACGGGCAAAGTTTGGGTGCTTAAGATTTTCTCAAGGAGACTCTACCCAATTTCTCCCACAGCCTCCTTGACACCTCCTCAGTGCAATATAACTCCACACTGACATGACACTCTCCACCACATCCCCACACTTAACCAAAATCAAATTAAACTTACCCAAAACTTCACAACAGTAAGAGAAGAAGAAAACTCATCAAAGCCCCCTCATAGAGAGCCTCTACCCTAGACGTTGATCCAAACCCAAATTCGATCCTGATCGAATTTGGGTCTAGATATTTCACCACAGGAAGAGGTTCAATACCTAGCCTCCTTGGACCTCCACGAATGGGTCAAGCACCTCTGACTAAAGCTTCCCTTCTCAGAGCAAAGGTATAAACCTTCCCACTGTCCCGAGCTTGTTTTTATTCTACACTTGCATATATCCAATTTCATGCCATGTTAGCCATATAAATAGCTTTATCTAGGCTAGCTGAGTCTTTAGAAATAAACCCGAGTCGATTTGGTTAAGTGTAGCTTGAGTTCTAAAGTGTAGAACATCGACGACTCTCAGGATGAACCAAATAGGGACAAAGACACACGACCATTGGATGGCGCGTGTATCAAATGGATGTGTGAGATGAAGCCAGACAACACTTTGGTATATAAAGTACAAGCCCAGTTAGCGTTGATTTAGAAGGAGACATCTAACCAGAGCGCACCACGCAAGCCTTAGGAGCCGTTACATGATGTCGTGGCGCCGCATGGTTTAAGTAAGAAAATAGGATTTAATTAATTTAAAAAAAACCCCTAACTTCAAAAATCCATATCTTGGTGTAGAAAAATTAGAAAAAATAAAAAAAATATCCTAGCACTCATTGAACATAGGAGAATAATGTGGAAATGATTTGAGGTTTATTTGATGCATACTTAATTAACATTTAGGCTTAATTGAAGAAGGGGAAATGGACAATCTTTGAGTTTAAATAACAATTTTAGATGATTGAAATACAAAGAATTAATTGGTAGAAACTAATCTCATTTTTCTTAATTAAAGGATAAATTTTTTATTTTCCTCTATTATTAAAATTTGGAAGACTATTAAATTAAATGATCCTAGAAGTAAGGATAAGATTTTGGATGTTAATAACTCACTAATTTAATACCCCTATTTCGTATTCAAAAGACATTCAAATGTTTTGATAATGAATTATTATCACTTAAAATTCAATTTCTTTCAAAAATTACTAATATATCCACCAAGGTCTTAAGGTCTTTGTAGTGATCTAGGCTAAATCAAATTTAGTTAAATGACGATTAGAAAAGTGAATCTAACTAGAAATTAAACACCTTTAAAACACTGCAAGCCCAAGTTAAAACTAAAATTGACGAAGTGTCTTAATAACATTAACTTGCCCTTTTAAGGGTCTTCACCCACATAATTCTCAAACTAAATGATAAATTATAATGACCTTACTCTTTGGGATAATTAAAACATCAATGTTCACTGAGCATTGATGGTATTCACAGGATGAATTATTAAGCAACCAAATAAGTTTAAATGAGCTTGAGACTTTTCACTTGGCAATGAGAGGGAAGCATGGATCTGCTTCTTTCTCCTTTCCTTTTGGATACCTATGAGGTCTATTAAACTTAGTATGTTTTGCTTAATAAAATTATCCTTAATCGAATTAATGAGGGCTCACCGAGATATGATTTAGGATTTGGTAGATCACCAGACCCTTATTTTCTCAATTTACATAGAATTCTTCTAATATATAAATACTCTTGCATGTATTTTGAGTTTCAGTTGAAGATGACGGGAAGACCATCCAGGTACGCTTTTAATGTAATTTATTTTACCTGCATTTCTAGTTTTCCGTACTTTACATTCCAGTATGTTATTGTACTTACTCACCTGCATGTATGAACAAAAACACAAACTTGTATGTTAAACAACGATGTCACCCTGCATGAAACCAAAATTGCTAGGATAACCACAAAACCCAAAACCAAAACCAAAACCAAAACTAAATCAACAAGATAAAAATCACCGCCCCAACATTCAAAATATAAGACAACTCAAAATTTAATCACAAACATAAAAAAACCACAATTACAAATAAATTAAGACGTCTCTATCGGATGATTGAGAATCCCTTGGAGGAGGTAACCTACGGTTGCTAACGAGACTTCCTACAGTCTAAATGAAAGTATGAAACTCATTAAGTTGAGTTTAGTAAATTCATTTGGACTAAGTGATTCTGATAGAAGATTATGGTACCAAAATGTGGGAATCGTAGGATTCTAACCTGTGTTGCTCTAATCAAATTTAATATGCCTCAAAACATTTAAAGAACCATAACCATAGGGACATTTGATTTGACATCATAACCTGACACACTAGAAAACATAAACTCATCACGGTAAGTGGTTTGGAGCTAGCATGGCGGGCAGCATGGTCATCTTCAATAGCAAAACATGTCTTCATCGGCTAAAACATTATTCCCTTAGAATTAAACAACAAACTATAGGATTTCGAGGTTGTCTGCCTAATGCAACATAAATCCTCAACTCATCTTTAGGCCTTTGTACATCTCTGTTGTACAATCTAAGCCCTAACTCTTCTTAAGAATCCAAGGTTCTCGTTCATCACGACCTAAATCCTCACATCTTTCAGGCTATTTGTGTGATTCTTCCACACAAATGTAAGCTCTAAACTAATAAAATTTGCAGGATGAAACATTTAAATATTTCTCCTATAAACTGAAGCCAAACTATAGGGTAGCTTGGGAAGTCACCGAGGTTCTCCTCCGGATCTTTGACATCCCCTGGTTCTTCCTCCTTTGGACTCTACAACCAAATGNTCTTCCAGGCTGTTTGTGTGATTGCTTCACACAAATGTAAGCCCTAAATTAATAAAATTGGCAGGATAAAACACCTAAATATTTCTCATTAAAACTGAAGCCAAACAATAGGATAGACTGGGAAGGCACTGAGGTTCTTCTCTGGATCTATGTCATCCCCTAGTTCTTCTTCTTTTGTATTCCAAAAACAAAATGTTCCAAATTTGGGCCAATCCTACTTCACACCTCTTTGTCTGATATCATTGAAAAGTCCTTTCCTTTGAATTCCTTGAAGATAATATTTTTTAATTTTTATCGAGAGTTTTCTTAGATGACTTTGGTCATTTAAGATGTAATTAACTATATGGGCTTGCCCTTATAAGAAGCTTTTCCAAACCCAGCTTAATATAAACCCTATTTAATTTTTCATATTAAATAAGAGAAATTGCTGAGAAATAAAATGGTTTCGCAGACTAAACGGACGTCATACATTTATAAGTTTATTTGATCGAGCCTCATCCTCAAGTCTTGTGTTTGTCCTCTGAGATAGATACAAGATTTGAGGTATAGTGTTCTTTCAATTAAACTATAAAAATTTGAGGTCAGTTTGATTTCATAATTTTCAAAACTTAAATGTCCTTCCGAAGCGGGCGACGAGTTTTTGATTCCGGTGACCGACAGCTTCTTACGGGCAACTCCCCAAACCAAAATAGTGCCGACAAGACAGAAGAATATCCCAGTAGAATGTGATCTAGAATCTGAATCATCTATGGAGCATCTAACTAAGAGTTTAAGAGACCTAGAATTATTATATAGAGATCCATTTATTTTAAAGATGATATTAATATGCAAATTCAAAATACCAGTAAAAGATTATTAAATCTAGAAAGAAACTCAAGGAAAAATAATTGGAATCAATTTGAGAAGTTGAAAGAAAAACTAAAAATTAAGAATCTGGAAAACAGTTGGTGATTGATAGGTGTTTACTTAGATGGAAATTTGATATAGGAGGAAATCCTTTGTCGGGCTAGCAATNTAAGGGTCTTCATTCACAGAATCTTGAAAATTAAATTACAAATGATAATTACCCTACACTTAAGGATAATTAAGACATCAATGTTCATTGAGCATTAGGGTGTTCGTAGGATAAATTATTAAGCAACCTAATAAGTTTAAATGAGCTTGAGGCCTTTCACCAGGTAGTGAGAGGGAAGCATGGACCTGCTTCTTTCTCCAAACTTGTTGGATACCTAAGAGGTCTACTAAACTTAATATGCTTTGCTTAACAAAATTATCCTTAATTAAACTCCTAAGGACCCACCAAGATATGACATAGGGTTAGGAAAACTACCAAAAATTTACTTTCCTGCTTCATATAAAATGCCCTGACATGCATTTTAAGTTTCAGGTGGTGGAACGAGAAGACTCGTTAGGTACGCTTTTTATAGTTTACAGTGTTGTCTTTCTTGTACTTTTTATACTTGTAAAACTTGCATGCTAAACAACAATATCACCCTGCATGAAAACTAAAAATATCAGGATAGCTTCAAAACCAAAACTAAAACAAAATTAAAATCAACCAAGATAAAATTCACCTCCATAACTTTCAAAATATAAAACAACTCAAAATTTAATCACAAACATCACAAAAACCACAATTTCTACTAAATTAAGACATCTTTATCGGAAGATCGGGAATCCCTTGGAGGAGGTAACCTACGGTTGCTAACGAAGCTTCTCATGATCTTAATGAAATTATGGAACTGATTAAGTTGAGCTTAGTAAATTCATTTGGACTAAGTGAATCCAATAGAAAATAGTGGTGCCGGAACGAGAGAACCGTGGGATCCTTACCGGTGTCGGTCTAATCAACTTTAACATGCCCCATAAAATTTAAAAAACTTCAACCGTAGGGACCTGATTTGACATCATAACTTGATATCCTAGAATACTTAAACTCGTCACGGTAAGGAACTTGAAGTTAGCATTGTGGGCAGCGCGACCATCTTCAATAGCAAAACCTGTCTACACTAGCTAAACCAACTTATTTCCTTAGAATTAAACAAAAAAGCCATAGGGCTTTGAGGTTGTCTTTCTGGTGCAACATAAATCCTCACCTCATCTTTAGGCATTTGTATAGCTCTGCTGTACAATCTAAGCCCTAACTTGTTTTAGGATTCCGAGGTTATCGTTCGTCGCGACCTAAATCCTCACTTCTTCNTATATATATATATATATATATATATATATATATATATATATATATATATATATTAGACACCTTTCTGAAGCTGGCAATGATATTTCGATTTCGATGGTTGATAGCTTCTAACGGGCAACTCCAAACCCAAAAATAGTGCTGACATGCAAAAACAGATGACAACTGTTCATTGTCCCCATCAGACTTAAATGGAGAGCCATCCACACTGAAACCTCTAGAACTCACTTGATAATTAACCAAATTAACTATGGTATGCTCTTATAAATTCATCTAATTGAGACGACTACATCTTTACGGTTACATCCGTATGAAATTCCAACTCAGGCTTGAATTTAGGGGTTCTGGCAAGCCATGGATGTCAAGGGGCTACTTAGGCGGAGGGAAGAAGAGCCCCAAGGTGAATGACAGTGAGCTAGGTCAGCTGCGTTTAATTTTGGGTTTTCCTTAATTGGGGCTTTACAGCTTTGTCATTTACTGGCACCTGAGGTGGATGGTTAGCCAAGGGAAGTCACCTCCAAGTTCAAGGAGGCCAGGTATGGTGAGATGGTGGAGCCAATTTAGTCCAAGCATGAGTAATTTTAATTTTCTGCAAAATGGTGATTTAGGTTAGTTTACTATGGAAATGGGTTATGGTCCTTCCCAAGGTGGCTGAAGTGGTTGGGTCAAACACCTAGGGCTTTGGTTGATTGATTTGGCATGGGGAAGGAGAATTTGTTTGGATAGGTAAGGGGCTTGGTGGAAGGAGAAAGAATCCTTTTGCCATAATTGGTATGCATGAACCAAATGAGGCTCATGGACGGTTTGAAGAATGGATTCATGTGCATGAACATGACACATGATTTTAACTAAGTTGATGATGAGATAAAAATTTGTCATGTTGGCTTCAATTAGGTTTAAAATTGGGTTCAATTTATGGTCTTTTAGGAATATATATGGGCATGGGTATGGACTTTTAGAGCATGCATGAAGAATTTGATTTTTGAAATTGATCTTGGGTTAATTAAATTTGGTTTAAATTTGATTTTAAATGATTTTAGACAAAATGAAATTTAGTGTGGATTTCAAATTGAAGAAATCTGAAATGAATTTAGTCAAAACTGGGGGTGATTTTGAGAATTTAGGCCTTTAGGGGCAATTTATGAAATTTGATCAATTTTGGTAAATTTGGGTGCAACTAGGAACGTTGGGTGATAATAACTGAGCTTAAGAATGTTTGGAGTGAATTAGAATATTTTAAGAATTTTTCGAGCAAGAAGGGCATTTTGGTAATTTTGGGAAAATTGGGACATTTTGGGAATTTGGAGAAAAATGGAGTATTTTGGTCAATTTGAATGATTTGGGGTGGTTTTATTTGATTTTTGGGTGAGAATTGACAATTTGGGTATTTTTGAAAATCTTAGGGTGTCAGTCGCCAAATNTCGGTAGTTTAAATAAATGAGCTTAATACCTCAAGTAATGCTTCTATTCTGAAGAGTAGACACACTACTTAGCGGTAAGACTCGATTAAAAAAATAAAGAATTATGACATCGTTTAAGTCTGCGAAAAAATGATTTTTATGTTGATCGACAAGTTCTCTTATTTAATATGAAGAATTAAATAGGGTTTATATTAAGCTGGGTTTTTAAAAGTTTCTTATAAGGGCAAGCCCTATAGTTAATTACATCTCAGTTAACCTAAGTTACCTGAGAAAACTCTCGATGAAAATTAGTGGATGTTGTTTTTAAGAATTCAAAGGAATAGATTTTTTCAAAAGATCAGACAAAGAGCTGTGAAATGGAAATGACTCAAAATTTGAACATTTATTATGTAATCTAAAGGAAGAAGAACTAGGGGATGTCATGATTCCTGAAGAGAACTTTGGTGACCTCTCAAGCTATCCTATGGTTTAACTTCAGTTTCGAGAAGAATTCTTTAAATATTTTATCCTACCAATTTTTTGAATTAGGGTTTATATTCACGTGAGGCAATCACATAAAGAGCATGGAAGTTGTGAGGGTTTAGGTCGTGATGAATGACAACTTGAGAATCATTAAACGAGTAAGAGCTTATATTCCACAACATGATTGTGCAAAAGCCTAAAGATGAGTTAAGAATTTATTTTGCACAAGGCAGAAAACCTTGAAATCCTATAGCTTATTGTTTAGTTTCTATGGAAAGATGTGTCGTTGTAGATCCTCATGTTGTTGTAGATTGCTGCCCACGAAGTTAGGTCCAAGCTCCTCGACGAAGTAGCGGTCCTAAAGTCTATGGTCCAAAAGGTTTAAATGAGAAGTTTAAATTTCAATCTGGAGGGGGGGGGTTAAGTTGTTTAGAGCGACATCGCTTAGGATCCCATGGTTCTCTTGTTCCAGCATTATTTTTTCCTTTTGAATTTACTTAGCTTAAACAAGTTGTGAAACCATTTAAACTGGGGAGATCTTAATAGAAACCATTGGTTATCTCCTCCGAGGAACTCCCGTAAATTCAAAAGGACATTTTATATTTAGTGAAATTTCAAATAATTTATGGTTACCTTTGAAACTTGGTTATCTCCTCCAAGGAACTCCTGTAAATTCAAAAGAACATTTTATATTTAGTGAAATTTCAAATAATTTATGGTTACCTTTGAAACAAATTGTTTTAAATTTTTAAAAATATTGATTAACTTTTTTAAAATAGTTTTGATTTTTGCAAGTAAAGTAAAGTGCACACCCAAGGAGCTATAAACAACAATTTTGATTTTTAAGTGCACATAAATTGCAGAAAGTAAAATGATAAAAATTAAACAACACTATAAAAGCGTACCTGCCATCTTCTTGGCATTCCCAATGAAAAATTTGAATTTGCAACATATGTATAACTTTGCAAAAAATTAAATAAATTGTAAGAGTAGATGAAGGAGTATGTAACAGTACCAAGGCTATTACTTATTGAATCCCAAAAAATNGAACTCACATAAATTCAAAAGGACATTTTATATTTAGTGAAATTTCAAATAATTTATGGTTACCTTTGAAACAAATTGTTTTAATTTTTTAAAAATATTGATTAACTTTTTAAAAATAGTTTTTATTTTTGCAAGTAAAGTAAAGTGCACACCCAAGGAGCTATAAACAACAATTTTGATTTTTAAGTGCACATAAGTTGCAGAAAGTAAAATGATAAAAATTAAACAACACTATCAAAGCATACCTACCATCTTCTTGGCATTCCCAATGAAAAATTAGAATTTTCAACATATATATAACTTTGCAAAAAATTAAATAAATTGCAAGAGTAGATGAAGGAGTATGTAACAGTACCAAGACTATTACTTATTGAATCCTAAAAAAATTTAGTGGATGATGTTAGAATAAAATATAGCAAGTTCAATTTGTCATCCAAAATATCTAAGAGATTCCAAAGTATTCAGAGAATGACCCTGAACCGCTTTAAAGATCTCTTGAAATATTTCCAATTCATTTTGAACTTTTTAATCATCCCAAGGACAGGGTATCTAATTAATCAATTGATACTTTACCTAAGAGTTATGTAGGTGAATGCCCCTAAGGAAAATCTTAAGCCATGAAAATTTTGTACCCACCACTAAAGTTAGGCTTGTAGTGTTTAGAAGTGTTTATCATCAATCATGTTACCTTTTCTAAATCCCATCAAATTAGTTTACGTATCGAGCATAGATCACTACCAAGCCCTTAAAATTTGAATGAGATAATTGAAAATTAATAAAACTTTAATTTATATGATACATATCCTTATTAAAATATNTTATCATCAATCATGTTACCTTTTCTAAATCCCATCAAATTAGTTTACGTATCGAGCATAGATCACTACCAAACCCTTAAAATTTGAATGAGATAATTGAAAAATAATAAAACTTTAATTTATGTGATACATATCCTTATTAAAATAACATATTATCTTCAATTGTGGGCTTAAAATTAAGTGAAATAACAGGCTTAGGCCCATTACTCGAGAATCATTTGATTTTGATTAATTTCAAAACCTGATAATTTAGAAAATTTCAATCTTACTCTTATCATGGAAAGGTCGCAAAATGATTACTCCTTTTAACCCTTCATGTTTCAATCATCCAAGTGTATTCATTAAGNGGCTTAAAATTAAGTGAAATAACAGGCTTAGGCCCATTACTCGAGAATCATTTGATTTTGATTAATTTCAAATCCTGATAATTTAGAAAATTTCAATTTTACTCTTATCATGGAAAGGTAGCAAAATGATTACTCCTTTTAACCCTTCATGTTTCAATCATCCAAGTGTATTCATTAATATCATAATTACCCAATTTCCCTTTGACTAATCCTAAATTTTGATTAAGGCACAAGAATCTAAAATGAACATTTTGTCATTAGCNTTATTAAAATATCATATTTTCATCAATTGTGGGATTAAAAATAAGTGAATTATCATCCTCCTAGCGTAGGCCGATTACTTGAGAATCATTTGATTTTGATTACTTTCAAATCCCGATAATTTAGAAAATTTCAATTTTACTACTGTCATGTAAAGGTGGCAAAATGATTACTCCTTTTAACCCTTCATGTTTCAATCATCCATGTGTATTCATTAAGATCAGAATTACCCAATTTTTGTTTGAATAATCCTAAATTTTGATTAAGGCACAAGAATCTAAAATGACCATTTTGTCATTGGCGCCCTCCACTTCATAATACATTAAACGCAATTCAAATGACTTTGAAAATTTTAGGGTACCGTGTCCATGGGGCAATTAAAACATCCGAGGAGAAAATGTGGTTTTCAAATTTTATTTATATTAAATAATTATTTTAACTCAAAAAATAAAATTTTCAACATTAATTTATTTAGTCAATAAAAAAATTTAATGGAAAAAATATTAGAGGTTCACGTAGGTCAGAGAAATAATTAGACAAAATTCCATGATATTTTTATCTAAATTTTAATTTAATATTATAATTATTTATAGATTTTATAGTATTTTAATTAAATCAAAAATATTTTTTATTTAAAAATTTTTATTTTATATTTTTATTAAATCTCTTTGAGTCCAGAGAACTCAGAGAAATAAATTATATATTTTTGTGATTTTTAATTTATTTATTATAATTATTTTAATGGGAAAATAAGGAAAATATATTTTAGCCCTTTAAAATTTTATTTTTAACTTAGAAAAATTAGGAAAAATATTTTAATGACTCCCAAGTGATCAAGAAACCACTAGGCACATTTTAGAAAATTATTTTATTTTTAGAATTTTTTATAGATTTTTTATTATTTTTAATTTAAATATAGTTAAAATTGTAGTATTTTCTCTAGAATAATTTTATTTTTCCGAGCCCGTGATCATAAGAAACTCATAAAACCACTTTTAATAATTTTCCTTAAGTGTATTTAATTTAATATGAATATTTTTGTACAAAAATACAATTTTTCTCATAAAATAAACTTTAGTACTCAAACTTAATCAAATAATTTTCAAATTTTTACAGCAAGTCGACATGATTGTCCTACACAATTCGGAATTGATTTTATTATATTTTGGTTAAAATTAATTTTAAGTAAATTAAAACATAATATATACATTTAATTAACTATAAAAATTAACAAAATTATTTAAACTACCATGATATTTTTCCTAAGGTTCTCTGACCACAAGAAATCTAATCTCTGAATTTTCAAAGAGATATTTCAATTTATCTAATTATATTAAGCCAAAATAGTCATCCAAGCTTGAAAGTTAGAGTTACATGGATAGAGATGCCCTCTGACCTTGAAAAAATTAGAGAACATCTCCTATGTAATGAGGAACAAACTCTAAAAATCTCAAGCCATGGAGAGCAATATTTAATTAAAGTAAATTAAAATACTAAAAAAAATAATTAATTAAAAATCAGAGAGTAAACAATTAATTTTTATTTTTGGTCCACATTATTCTTCACTATCGCTAAGTAAGAGGGTAATTTTATTTTATTTTTTATGATTTTTCTATATAAAGTTATGAATTTTTGAAGTCTGGGATTTAATTAAATCAGAAAATCCCTAATTTTTTACTTGACACAGTCAACACCACCTCAACCTCAGCAGCTTTGAGCTTTACAGAGGGCGCTCCACTATTGGACTCTGCCAGCCACTCAACACCATGCATCCCATGGTTCGCATACCATCTCCTCGCCGGGCTCCATCACGATCTTCCATTGAGTAAACATGAGAACGGACGACATTCGTTCATCATCCCCAATCTCCTTAACTCTAGTGTCATTCAACTTAAACCTTAAGATCTCTCTCGATACTTAATCAAATCACATGGGGTTTGTTATTACACCTTCATCTACTCAAGACGAACACATTCATATGGTTTATATGGTATGAAATATAGTCTATGCACAATGAAAATCAAATTAAACTCATTTTAGTGTGAGAGCTCAATACCTTTGTTTGAGAGGGGAAGCCTCAATGAGATGGTTGGAGAAGCTTTGAATGAGTCTAAAGAACCTTCAGATGAGCTCATGTGCTGTGGTGAATTGTCTAGGTATGATTTTGATCAAACCCGTTTACAGGTGTTGGTCTAGAGCTAGGTTAGAGGCTCTCTGTGATGGTGTTTTTATGGGGGATCAACTCCTCTCACCCTGGGGATGGTGTGTGCAAGTTTAATTGAAGTTTGGTGCACTGTGGTGGAGTGGAGAAATATGTCTTGGTTTTAGGGAAAATGTCAGTGATGAAATTGGCCCTGAGTGGTGGTTATGAGTGGCTTAGAGCAGGGGAATTGCACTTATGATGGTTTGAAGAAGCTCTGGTTAGATTTTGACAGAGTTTTCCCCAAGGTTTTAGGCACATATCTCTGTGGCTGTGAACGAGACAATTTATAGTTATGGCTGCCTAGTGGAACTCAAGGCTTGACAATGGGTGCAAAAGCTTGTTGAGCTGGAGGAAAGA
Source organism: Phalaenopsis hybrid cultivar (assembly GCA_002079205.1). Lineage (NCBI taxonomy): Eukaryota > Viridiplantae > Streptophyta > Magnoliopsida > Asparagales > Orchidaceae > Phalaenopsis > Phalaenopsis hybrid cultivar. The sequence goes on along the minus strand of JXCR01141766.1, from coordinate 71,250 downwards.
AAATCTCTAACCGATAATAGGACTTAGCTAATTTAGAGAAGTTTAATTTTGGGTTTTCACCACTTGGGCTCTTTTAGGCTGGCTATTTCCAGTGGCTAAGGTGGTGGTTGGCCAGAATTAAGTCTTTTCTGGGCTCAGTGAGGTCAGGGGGTGGCAAATGATGTTTAACTCCTAATGACAAGTGATGATGTCCAAGATATTGAATTTTAAGCCAAAATTTGGGAGAATTCCTTTAAATCAAGGGAGAATTGGTCCATAGCTCATATAGAGTGGGCTAGATGGGTCTAACCTAGTCACCAGAGTCCAAATAGTGGTTGTAGTGGCTTTGGTTTGGTCAACTTTAGTGCATAAGTTAAATTTGGGCAATTTAGCTTGAATTTGGGTTTATGTTGGGCTAGTCATGACATTAAACTCAATTAATTGATCAAAATAGTGTAGATGATTGTCCCAATGAGTTTAGAAAAGATTTTAACTGAATTTGGATTGATTTGAAGGTTCAATTTAGTGAAATTTGGACAATTTGTCTATTTTGGGGATGTTGGGTTAAACTTGGATTTGATTTGGGCTAGAGCTTTGCCAAGGCCCAAATGATGGTACAATTTGATGTAGGTGATTGTCATAAAGAATTTTAGATATTAATTGGGTTGAAATTTTGGGGTTATAGATTTCAATTTGGTGGGATTTGGGGACATGACCAATTTGGGTGAAAATTGTAAATTTTGGTCCAAGTTGATCTTTAAGTGAAATTAAGGCTTGAACAAGGCTAATTGAGGGTTCAATTTGTTATGGAGAAATGTTGTAAAGAGTTTATGATGCAAAATATGAGAAAATGGGTAAATTTGGGAGTTCAATTGAGTGATATTTCGGTTATAGGTCAAATTGGGGCTTTTTTATTTGGGTCTAAATTAGATTCAAATGGGGGTCAATTGGGCTTGGATTTCATTTCAATCAAGCTTGTGCATGATTAATTTGAGTTTAGAATTGAAATTGGGGAAAATTGGGATCCAATTGGCAGACATTGGGGATGAATTAGGGTAATTGGGCATTTAAAAGTAATTTGGGGATTTTGGTCAAAATATATCAAATTGGTCAAATTGAGCTCAATGGAGTTGATTAAATTTATTTTGGTGACAATGTGGGTCACCAAGGGTTGTTTTGTAATTTTGGTCAAATGACGAGTATTTTTTTGTAATTTTGGTCAAATGATTGATATTTTTGTAATTTAGAAAATTTTGGAATGTTTTTGGCAATTTGGGTGGTTGGGTATTTTGGGTTATTTTGGGAATTTTTCTTGATTTCAAGTGTAATTTGGTAATTTTGGATAGATTTGGGGGGCAAAAGACTATGTTGGGCATTTTGGCAAAATTGGGGTGCCAACCACTGTACTTAATCCATGAACCAATAAAACTCCCTAATTTGGGTCCACCTTATTCAGGTCTTAGCTAAACCCTCGTCTAGGGCTTGTGGGTTGGACCATCTACATGCCTCTCCCAAAGGGTTGAGGGATCAAAGTTAAGCATGTTTGGGTTTAGGGGTAGTGAATGGAAGTGTAATGTGCAAATGTATGTGTGAGACCAACTAAGACGACACAACTAGAGGGTTAAACCTAAGCCCAAGTAATCTTATGGGGACTCTCCTTGAGTCCCCCATTAGAGAATGGGAATTAGAATTTAAGTACTTACACCTAAATGGGAATTGAACTTTTGGTATCATTGCTGGAATGAGAATCAGATGCCATACATCATTTAAGGTGGTCTTAAAACCAATCTCAAAAGATGAGAATATGACACCATTCCCAATTTAAGGTGGTCTTAAAACCGATCTCAAAAGATGATAATATGACACAATACTTCGGTTAAGGTGGCCTTACAACTATCTCGAAGAAATTGGGTAGAGAATCAGATGTCATACTCCATTTAAGGTGGTCTTAAAATTGATTTAAAAAGTTAAGAATAGGATGCCTTACCTCATTTAACGTGGTCTTATACCTATCTCAAAGAAATTAGGTAAAGAATTAGATACCACACTCCATTTAAGGTGGCCTTAAAATTGATCTCAAAAGATGAGAATAGGATGCCATACCCCGATCAAGAAGTCCTTATACCTATCTCAAGGAATTGGGTAGAGAACCTTTCTTCAAAATACGGTGAATTGGACTTACCCAAGCACTGTCTGAAATAGGATATATAATTCCAGCATCTAGCCATTTTGAAAATTCTTTTTTAACAACTTCTTTCATTATTGGGTTTAAGCTTCTTTAAGGATCAAATTTAGTTTCATATTGCTCATCGAATAATATTATGTGCATACAAATAGAATGACTAATTCCTTTAATATCTGCTAAAGTCAATCCAAAAGCCTTTTTATATTTTTTTAACATCTCTATTAATTTTTTTCTGGAATTTCTGCTAATTCAAAAGATACAATAATAGGTAATGTAGATGACTCTCCTAAAAACACATATTTTAAATGGGCAGGTAATTTTTTCTCTTTAAGTTTAAGTGGTTTAATACTTGAAGGAATAAGATTTGTTTTATCACTTTCCAACAAGTTTAAAGTTTCAAATTTGCCCTACATATAATCCAAATCTTCTTCTTTTATTTCATCCTTGTTTTCAAAAAATTCTCCTTGCTTTAATTTGTCTTCAAACTCATTCTTGAATTGCTCATTACTCAGATAATTAGTTACTTCCATCCTAAAGAATTCATTATATTTTTCCATTGCTGGATATTTCATAGCTTTTGTAATATTAAATGTTACTTCTTGATCATTAACTCTCATTATTAATTCTTCTTTTTTGCACATCTATCACAGCTCTCTTTATTGTAAGAAATGTTCTCCCAAAAATAATAGGAATTTCCTTATCTTCCTCCATATCCAATACTGTAAAGTCTACAGGAAAAATAAAATTATTCATTTTGACCAACACATCTTCTATAACTCCTTTTGGATAAGTTATTGATCGATCAACTAACTGAAGAGTTACAGTAGTAGGGGAAATCTCTCCCAAATCTAAACATTTAAAGATCAATAAAGGCATAAGAATGATACTCGCTCCTAAATGACATAAGGCTTTTCTAAAAAACTTTTCACCAATAGCACAAGGTAGATTAAAACTACCAGGATCTTTTAATTTTTCAGGAAGTTTTTTCTGAATAATAGCACTACACTCTTCACTGAGTTCAACGGTCTTAAAATCTGTAAACTTCCTTTTCTTGTTTAGTATATCCTTCATAAATTTCACATAACTTTACATTTTTTCTAAAGCTTTAACAAAAGGAACGTTTATCTNCTTTTAATTTTTCAGGAAGTTTTTTCTGAATAATAGCACTACACTCTTCACTGAGTTCAACGGTCTTAAAATATGTAAACTTCCTTTTCTTGTTTAGTATATCCTTCATAAATTTCACATAACTTAACATTTATTCTAAAGCTTTAACAAAAGGAATGTTTGTCGTTAACTTTTTAGGGATTTCCAAAAATTTTGTAAATTATTTATCTTTATTCTTCTGCTTCAGTCTTTGAGGAAATGTAGGTAATGGTTTTTCTAAAGGACATTGTGTATGTTCATTTTCATTTTGGTCTCTTTCCATTTCTTCCTTCTCTTCATCATTTTTCTCTTGGATCCTTGTTTCAACTTCTTTTCCACTTCATATTTGAATAGCTTTAATTTGCTCTTTATTTTGTTCTTTTAGTATAACTTCCATCGTACTCGAAAGAATTCCAGAAGGTCTGTTACTGAGTGCAGTAGCGATATTTCCTAATTGATTTTAAATATTTCTAATAGTAGCCCCTTAATTTTGTATTTAATTTCCCATGTTAACATTACTTCTTCCATCATCAGCTTATTTTCCTTAACTTGTGGGTTAGGATTAGAGTTAAATCTAGGAGGATAATAAGGTCGATATTTAGGATANTTTCTAAAGGACATTGTGTATGTTCATTTTCATTTTGGTCTCTTTCCATTTCTTCCTTCTCTTCATCATTTTCCTTTGGATCCTTGTTTCAACTTCTTTTCCACTTCATATTTGAATAACTTTAATTTGCTCTTTATTTTGTTCTTTTAGAATAACTTCCATCGTACTCGAAAGAATTCCAGAAGATCTATTACTGAGTGCAGTAGCGATATTTCCTAATTGATTTTCAATATTTCTAATAGCAGCCCCTTGATTTTGTATTTAATTTCCCATGTTTAACATTACTTCTTCCATCATCAACTTCTTTTCCTTAACTTGTGGGTTAGGATTAGAGTTAAATCTAGGAGGATAATAAGGTCGATATTTAGGATTTCCTTGGTTGTTCAAATTTTTGGAGGGATTCACTGAATTGTTATAATTATTTCAACTAAAATTAGGGTGATTTTTCCATCCAGGATTATAAAAGTTAGAATAAGGATTGTTATTTTGATTATTTACAGCATTTAAAGTTTCATAAGATGATTGAGTATCAATGATCTGTCCTAGTAAATTTTGCTCTATTAATGGGGGTATTTGAGAATAGTTCACTCCTATTTGATCAATCTTTTTTGAAATAGCAGCAATTTGAGATGCTAAAATATAAATTGCATCAGAATAATGAATACTAACTACTCTCTTTGGATTTACCCTTTCAGAGGGTCATTGAAACTTGTTAGTAGCCATCTCTTTAATTAAAGAATATGCTTCATCATAAGGTTTTGACTTAGTGATTCACCCGGAGCAGCATCTAATNAACTTGTGGGTTAGGATTAGAGTTAAATCTAGGAGGATAATAAGGTCGATATTTAGGATTTCCTTGGTTGTTTAAATTTTGGGAGGGATTCACTGAATTGTTATAATTATTCCAACTAAAATTAGGGTGATTTTTCCATCCAGGATTATAAAAGTTAGCATAAGGATTGTTATTTTAACTATTTACAGCATTTAAAGTTTCATAAGATGATTGAGTACCAATGATCTGTCCTAGTAAATTTTGCTCTATTAATGGGGGTATTTGAGAATAGCTCACTCCTATTTGATCAATCTTTTTTGCAATAGCAGCAATTTCAGATGCTAAAATATAAATTGCATCAGAATAATGAATACTAGCTACTCTCTTAGGATTTACCCTTTCAGAGGGTCATTGAAACTTGTTATTAGCCATCTCTTTAATTAAAGAATATGCTTCATCATAAGGTTTTGACATTAGTGATTCACCTGCAGCAGCATCTAAAATAGATCTAAGTGATTCTACTAATCCATTATAAAATATTTGAATTATTAAACAATGTAGTAGAGCATGGTGTGGATATTTTCTAAGAAGATCTTTAAATCTTTCCCAAGCTTCATATATTGATTTCCCTTCAAACTGACAAAAAGATGTAATATCATTTCTAAGGTTAGCAGTTTTCGAGGGTGGAAAATATTTAGCTAAGAAGTTTTGTGATATTTCTCCCCAAGTTCTAATAGATCCAGGTGCTAATAAATTTAACCAATCCTTGTCTTTATCCCTTAAAAGCCTAACAACATCATTAGACACTCCGTCATATTTAAAAGTAGCACAAATTTTGAGAAAACTTGCGAGATGTAAGTTTGGATCTTCAGTAGGTGTTCCTCCAAACTGATTATTTTATACTATTTGGATAATAGCAGGTTTAAGCTCAAATGAATTAGCAAAATCATTTGAATTTTAAATAGTCAAATGAAGTTCATCTGCTATCGGATTACCATAATCTTTTAAATGTCTTCGTTGATTTTCGTTCATTTGATTATTTAAATTATTTACCATTTTGTTTAAGTTTTTAATTTCATTTTGTTGTTTTTGAATTTTTCTAATTGTACGATCTAATTCTGAATTGTAAGATACTAAACCTTCAGACCCAATATTTCGCATAAGCAAATATAATCAGCAAAGAAAAATTTCTTAAGAAAAACTCTTGAATAAAAGTACATTTTCTTTTTAGATTTTTGATTTTTTTTAATATTTTTGATTTTTTTATTTTTTATATAATTATCTCTAAATTTCCTAATTTACCAAATCTACTTAATTTACCANTGAATTTTCACAATTTAATTTAATTCACATAATTATTTTTTATGCATAAATATGCATCTTTAAAGAAAATTTTGAAAGATGATCAGGACAACTCCTAATCACTTGAAATTTTTATGTTAACTAGTCCTAGACCAGAAAGTCCTTTGGCCAATATTTCATAATTTTTTTAAAATTTTTGTGATTTATTAGAATTAATTGAAGTTTTGGGGACTTTAATAAAAATAAAATATTTTATACATGGAAAAATATGTTTTATATTTTTGGAAAATATTTTTGAAGCCAGAGAACTCAGAAAAATTTATTTTATATTTTTTTAATTTTTATTTATTTTTCTAGGATTATGTTGGTGAAAATTCTATTTTTAAGCCTTAAAAATCATTTTAAGTTTTAAAAATAGATATCTTTATTTTTATACCTTGGATAAATATTCCAATAATTCCTAAGTGTTTAGGAAATAATTTGAAACATTTTCAAGGGTTTTAATATTTTATGATTTTTTCNTCGGTAGTTTAAATAAATGAGCTTAATACCTCAAGTAATGCTTCTATTCTGAAGAGTAGACACACTACTTAGTGGTAAGACTCGATTAAAAAAATTAAGAATTATGACATCGTTTTAGTCTGCGAAAAAATGATTTTTATGTTGATCGACAAGTTCCCTTGTTTAATATGAAGAATTAATAGGGTTTATATTAAGTTGGGTTCTTAAAATTTTCTTATAAGTGCAAGCCCTATAGTTAATTACATCTCAGTTAACCTAAGTTACCTGAGAAAACTCTCGATGAAAATCTGTGGATGTTGTTTTTAAGAATTCAAAGGAATAGAACTTTTCAAAAGATCGGACAAAGAGCTGTGAAATGGAAATGACTCAAAATTTGAACATTTATTATGTAATCTAAAGGAAGAAGAATTAGGGGATGTCATGATTCCTGAAGAGAACTTTGGTGACCTCCCAAGCTATCCTATGGTTTAGCTTCAGTTTCGAGAAGAATTCTTTAAATATTTTATCCTACCAATTTTTTGAATTAGGGCTTATATTAACGTGCGGGGATCACATAAAGAGCATGGAAGATGTGAGGGTTTATGTCATGATGAATGACAACTTGAGAATCATAAAACGAGTAAGAGCTTATATTCCACAACATGATTGTGCAAAAACCTAAAGATGATTTAAGAAGTTGTTTTGCACAAGGCAGAAAACCTTGAAATCCTATAGCTTATTGTTTAGTTTCTAAGGAAAGATGTGTCGTTGTATATCTTCATGTTGTTGTAGATTGCTGCCCACAAAGTTAGGTCCGAGCTCCTTGATGAAGTAGCGGTCCTAAAGTCTATGGTCCAAAAGGTTTAAATGAGAAGTTTAAATTTCAATCTGGAGGGGGGGGGGGTTAAGTGGTTTAGAGCGACATCGCTTAGGATCCCATGGTTCTTTTGTTCCAACATTATTTTTTCCTTTTGAATTTACTTAGCTTAAACAAGTTGTGAAACCATTTAAACTGGGGAGATCTTAATAGAATTCATTGGTTATCTCCTCGGAGGAACTCACATAAATTCAAAAGGACATTTTATATTTAGTGAAATTTCAAATAATTTATGGTTACCTTTGAAACAAATTGTTTTAATTTTTTAAAAATATTGATTAACTTTTTAAAAATAGTTTTTATTTTTGCAAGTAAAGTAAAGTGCACACCCAAGGAGCTATAAACAACAATTTTGATTTTTAAGTGCACATAAGTTGCAGAAAGTAAAATGATAAAAATTAAACAACACTATCAAAGCATACCTACCATCTTCTTGGCATTCCCAATGAAAAATTAGAATTTTCAACATATATATAACTTTGCAAAAAATTAAATAAATTGCAAGAGTAGATGAAGGAGTATGTAACAGTACCAAGACTATTACTTATTGAATCCTAAAAAAATTTAGTGGATGATGTTAGAATAAAATATAGCAAGTTCAATTTGTCATCCAAAATATCTAAGAGATTCCAAAGTATTCAGAGAATGACCCTGAACCGCTTTAAAGATCTCTTGAAATATTTCCAATTCATTTTGAACTTTTTAATCATCCCAAGGACAGGGTATCTAATTAATCAATTGATACTTTACCTAAGAGTTATGTAGGTGAATGCCCCTAAGGAAAATCTTAAGCCATGAAAATTTTGTACCCACCACTAAAGTTAGGCTTGTAGTGTTTAGAAGTGTTTATCATCAATCATGTTACCTTTTCTAAATCCCATCAAATTAGTTTACGTATCGAGCATAGATCACTACCAAACCCTTAAAATTTGAATGAGATAATTGAAAAATAATAAAACTTTAATTTATGTGATACATATCCTTATTAAAATAACATATTATCTTCAATTGTGGGCTTAAAATTAAGTGAAATAACAGGCTTAGGCCCATTACTCGAGAATCATTTGATTTTGATTAATTTCAAAACCTGATAATTTAGAAAATTTCAATCTTACTCTTATCATGGAAAGGTCGCAAAATGATTACTCCTTTTAACCCTTCATGTTTCAATCATCCAAGTGTATTCATTAAGATCATAATTACCCAATTTCCCTTTGACTAATCCTAAATTTTGATTAAGGCACAAGAATCTAAAATGAACATTTTGTCATTAGTGCTCTCCACTTCATAATACATTAAACACAATTCAAATGACTTTGAAAATTTTAGGGTACCGTGTCCATGGGGCAATTAAAACATCCGAGGAGAAAATGTGGTTTTCAAATTTTATTTATATTAAATAATTATTTTAACACAGAAAATAAAATTTTCAACATTAATTTATTTAGTCAATAAAAAAATTTAATGGAAAAAATATTAGAGGTTCACGTAGGTCAGAGAAATAATTAGACAAAATTCCATGATATTTTTATCTAAATTTTAATTTAATATTATAATTATTTATAGATTTTATAGTATTTTAATTAAATCAAAAATATTTTTTATTTAAAAATTTTTATTTTATATTTTTATTAAATCTCTTTGAGTCCAGAGAACTCAGAGAAATAAATTATATATTTTTGGTATTTTTAATTTATTTATTATAATTATTTTAATTGGAAAATAAGGAAAATATATTTTAGCCCTTTAAAATTTTATTTTTAACTTAAAAAAATTAGGAAAAATATTTTAATGAGTCCCAAGTGATCAAGAAACCACTAGGCACATTTTAGAATATTATTTTATTTTTAGAATTTTTTATAGATTTTTTATTATTTTTAATTTTAATATAGTTAAAATTATAGTATTTTCTCTAGAATAATTTTATTTTTCCGAGCCCGTGATCATAAGAAACTCATAAAACCACTTTTAATAATTTTCCTAAGTGTATTTAGTTTAATATGAATATTTTTGTACAAAAAATACAATTTTTCTCATAAAATAAACTTTAGTACTCAAACTTAATCAAATAATTTTGAAATTTTTACAGCAAGTCGACATGATTGTTCTACACAATTCGGAATTGATTTTATTATATTTTGGTTAAAATTAATTTTAAGTAAATTAATACATAATATATACATTTAATTAACTATAAAAATTAACAAAATTATTTAAACTACCATGATATTTTTCCTAAGGTTCTTTGACCACAAGAAATCTAATCTCTGAATTTTCAAAGAGATATTTCAATTTATCTAATTATATTAAGCCAAAATAGTCATCCAAGCTTGAAAGTTAGGGTTACATGGATAGAGATGCCCTCTGACCTTGAAAAAATTAGAGAACATCTCCTCTGCAATGAGGAACAAACTCTACAAATCTCAAGCCATGGAGAGCAATATTTAATTAAAATAAATTAAAATACTAAAAAAAATTAATTAATTAAAAATCAGAGAGTAAACAATTAATTTTTATTTTTGGTTCAAATTATTCTTCACTATCGCTAAGTAAGAGGGTATTTTTATTTTATTTTTTATGATTTTTCTATGTAAAGTTATGAATTTTTGAAGTTTGGAATTTAATTAAATCAGAAAATCCCTAATTATTTACTTGACACAGTCAACACCACCTCAACCTCGGCAGCTTTGAGCTTTACAGAGGGCGCTCCACTATTGGACTCTGCCAGCCACTCAACACCATGCATCCCACGGTTCGCATACCATCTCCTCGCCGGGCTCCATCACGATCTTCCATTGAAGATTTCTCTCGATACTTAATCAAATCACATGGGGTTTGTTCCTACACCTTCATCTACTCAAGACGAACACATCCATATGGTTTATATGGTAAGAAATATAGTCTATGCACAATGAAAATCAAATTAAACTCATTTTAGTGTGAGAGCTCAATACCTTTGTTTGAGAGGGGAAGCCTCAATGAGATGGTTGGAGAAGTTTTGAATGAGTCTAGAGAACCTTCAGATGAGCTCATGTGCTGTGGTGAATTGTCCAGGTATGATTTTGATCAAACCCGTTTACAGGTGTTGGTCTAGAGCTAGGTTAGAGGCTCTCTGTGATGGTGTTTTTATGGGGGATCAACTCCTCTCACCCTGGGGATGGTGTGTGCAAGTTTAATTGAAGTTTGGTGCACTGTGGTGGAGTGGAGAAATATGTCCTAGTTTTAGGGAAAATGTCAGTGATGAAATTGGCCTCGAGTGGTGGTTATGAGTGGGTTAGAGCAGGGGGATTGCACTTATGATGGTTTGAAGAAGCCCTGGTTAGATTTTGGCAGAGTTTTCCCCAAGGTTTTAGGCACATGTCTCTATGGCTATGAAGGAGACAATTTATAGTTATGGCTGCCTAGTGGAACTCAAGGCTTGACAATGGGTGCAAAAGCTTGTTGAGCTGGAGGAAAGAAAAGCTCTAACCGATAATAGGACTTAGCTAATTTAGAGAAGTTTAATTTTGGGTTTTCACCACTTGGGCTCTCTTGGGCTGGCTATTTCCAGTGGCTAAGGTGGTGGTTGGCCAGGATTAAGTCTTTTCTGGGCTCAGTGAGGTCAGGGGGTGGCTAATGATGTTTAACTCCTAATGACAAGTGATGATGTCCAAGATATTGAATTTTAAGCCAAAAATTGGGAGAATTCCTTTAAATCAAGGGAGCATTAGTCCATAGCTCATATAGAGTGGGCTAGATGTGTCTAACCTATTCACCAGAGTCCAAATAGTGGTTGTAGTGGCTTTGGTTTGATCAACTAGGTTTGGTTTGGTTTGGTCAACTTTAGTGCATAAGTTCAATTTTGGGCAATTTAGCTTGAATTTGGGTTTATGTTGGGCTAGTCATGACATTGGACTCAATTAATTGATCAAAATGGTGTAGATGATGGTCCCAAGGAGTTTAGAAAAGATTTGAACTAAATTTGGATTGATTTGAAGGTTCAATTTAGTGAAATTTGGACAATTTGTCTATTTTGGGGATGTTGGGTTAAACTTGGATTTGATTTGGGCTAGAGCTTTGCCAAGGCCCAAATGATGGTACAATTTGATGTAGGTGATTGTCATAAAGAATTTTAGATATTAATTGGGTGGAAATTTTGGGGTTATAGATTTCAATTTGGTGGGATTTGGGGACGTGAGCAATTTGGGTGAAAATTGTAAATTTTGGTCCAAGTTGATATTTAAGTGAAATTAAGGCTTGACTAAGGCTAATTGAGGGTTCAATTTGTTATGGAGAAATGTTGTAAAGAGTTTATGATGCAAAATATGAGAAATTGGGTAAATTTGGGAGTTCAATTGAGTGATATTTTGGTTATAGGTCAAATTGGGGATTTTTTATTTGGGTCTAAATTAGATTTAAATGGGGGTCAATTGGGCTTGGATTTCATTTCAAACAAGCTTGCGCATGATTAGTTTGAGTTTAGAATTGAAATTGGGGAAAATTGGGATCCAATTGGCAGACATTGGGGATGAATTAGGGTAATTGGGCATTTAAAAGTAATTTGGGGATTTTGGTCAAAATAGATCAAATTGGTCAAATTGAGCTCAATGGAGTTGATTAAATTTATTTTGGTGACAATGTTGGTCACCAATGGTTGTTTTGTAATTTTGATCAAATGACGAGTATTTTTGTAATTTTGGTCAAATGATTGATATTTTTGTAATTTAGAAAATTTTGGAATGTTTTCGGCAATTTGGGTGGTTGGCTATTTTGGGTTATTTTGGGAATTTTTCTTGATTTCAAGTGTAATTTGGTAATTTTGGATAGATTTGGGGGGCAAAAGACTATGTTGGGTATTTTGGCAAAATTGGGGTGCCAACCACTGTACTTAAGCCATGAACCAATAAAACTCCCTAATTTGGGTCCACCTTATTCTGGTCTTTAGCTAAACCCTAGTCTAGGGCTTGTGGGTTGGACCATCTACATGACTCTCTCAAAGGGTTGAGGGATCAAAGTTAAGCATGTTTGGGTTTAGGGGTAGTGAATGGAAGTGTAATGTGCAAGTGTATGTGTGAGACCAACTAAGACGACACAACTAGAGGGTTAAACCTAAGCCCAAGTAATCCTATGGGGACTCTCCTTAAGTCCCCAATTAGAGAATGGGAATTAGAATTTAAGTACTTACACAGAAATGGGAATTGAACTTTAGGTATCATTGCTGGAATGAGAATCAAATGCCATACATCATTTAAGGTGGTCTTAAAACCAATCACAAAAGATGAGAATATGACACCATTCCCCATTTAAGGTGGTCTTAAAACCGATCTCAAAAGATGATAATAGGACACAATACTTCGGTTAAGGTGGCTTTACAACTATCTCGAAGAAAATGGGTAGCGAATCAGATTCCATACTCTATTTAAGGTGGTCTTAAAATTGATCTAAAACGTTAAGAATAGGATGCCTTACCCCATTTAACGTGGTCTTATACCTATCTCAAAGAAATTGGGTAGAGAATTAGATACCACACTCCATTTATGGTGGCCTTGAAATTGATCTCAAAAGATGAGAATAGGATGCCACACCTCGATCAAGAAGTCCTTATACCTATCTCAAGGAATTGGGTAGAGAACCTTTCTTCAAAATATGGTGAATTGGACTTACCCAAGCACTGTCTGAAATAAGATAAATAATTCCAGCATCTAGCCATTTTAAAATTTCTTTTTTAACAACTTCTTTCATTATTGAGTTTAAGCTTCTCTAAAGATCAGATTTAGGTTCATATTGCTCATCGAATACTATTACGTGCATACAAATAGAAGGACTAATTCCTTTAATATCTGCTAAAGTCAATCCAAAAGCCTTTTTATATTTTTTTAACATCTCTATTAATTTTTTTTCTTGAATTTCTGTTAATTAAAAAGATACAAAAATAGGTAATGTAGATGACTCTCCTAAAAACACATATTTTAAATGGGCAGGTAATTTTTTCTCTTCAAGTTCAAGTGGTTTAATACTTGAAGGAATAAGATTTGTTTTATCATTTTCCAACAAGTCTAAAGTTTCAAATTTTCCCTACATATAATCCAAATCTTCTTCTTTTATTTCATCATTGTTTTCAAAAAATTCTCCTTGCTTTAATTTGTCTTCAAACTCATTCTTGAATTGCTCATTACTCAGATAATTAGTTACTTCCATCCTAAAGCATTCATTATATTTTTCAATTGCTGGATATTTCATAGCTTTTGTAATATTAAATGTTACTTCTTGATCATTAACTCTCATTATTAATTCTCCTTTTT
>JXCR01141766.1:16083-49345 GCA_002079205.1 Phalaenopsis hybrid cultivar | reverse complement strand
AAAAAACTCATAGAATCAAATTTTACATTTTTGTGATTTCTAATTTATTTTATATAGTTATTTTAGTAAGAAAATATGAAAAAGTCATTTTAATTTTTAACTTAAAAAAATTAGGAAAAAATGTCTTAATGAATTATAAGTGATCAGGAGACATTCCCACTCATTTTGAATCATTTTTTGTATTTTTAAAAATTTTTATTATTTTAATTATTTTTAATTCAAAGTATATTTTAAAAATGAAATATTTTAACAAAAATGTGTTTTATTTTTATAAAATGCCCCTCTTCACAAGGAACTCAGAAAAATAAATTTCATAATTTTTCTAAGTTTATTTAATTTAATATAATTATTTTTGTACAAAAATACAAGATTTCTTAGAAAATACATATTAGTTTTTAATCAAGCCAAATAATTTTCAAATTTTTACAATGGGTAGATATGGTTTTTGTAAACAATGTGGAGCTAATTTTGTTAATTTTTTATATGTACTTAATTTACCCAAATTAATACAAAGTATTTAGATCTAATTAATTATAAAATTCATAAAGTGATTCAAAGCATCACAATATTTTTTCTATATTTCTTTGACCATATGAAACCTACAAAAGGTGTTCTCATAATTTTTCAAGTGTTATTTTGAATTATATAATTAAAATAAGCCAATAATTGTCACCTTTGCTTTAAAATTAGGGTTATAAGCAAAAATATGCCCTCTAACCTTGGAAAAATCAAAGAACATCTCCTTTTCGATGGGGAATACACCCTCAAAATTTCAAGCTATGGTGAAATGTTTTAAGCCATGAAGAGTAAAAATACCATAGAGAGTATTTAATTAATTAAAAATCAAAAGGTGAGAAAATAATTTTTATTTTTAGTCCACATTATTCTGAGCAAGAGAGTGTTTTTCTTTTATTTTTATAATTTTTCTAGAGAAAGATATGGATTTTTGAAGTTTAGGCATTTAAAATATTTCAAAAATCCCTATTTTTGTACTTATCCAGGCGACGCCATCTGATCCCCGTCCAATTTGAAGGTTCCACGCGTTGCTCCGCCATTTGATGATGTCAGCCATGTAGCCTCCATGTGGACCGCGCTTTATGCACGATGGATCTGTCCAGCTTGATCTCCTCCGTCCCTTTGAATAAACATGCGATCAAATGGCTCTCTGTATCGGTCCGAATTGATCTAACCCGTGAGCCGTTCACATTAAAACATTAATATCTTGGCCTAGACTCAACCAAATTACATCGGGATTTTTTTTAAACCTTCATCTACTCAAGACGAACACATATATATGGTTTATATGGTATTAAATACAATAAATATGTATGGAGAGTCGAAATAAGCTTGATTTAGGGTTGGAGTTCAATATCTTTTTCTGAGATGGGAGGTCTCAATTAGATGGTTGTGGTAGCTTAAATTGGACCCAACGAACCTCCGAATGAACTCCCAAGCCTTGGTGAATGGTCTAGGTATGAATTCGATCAAGGTGGTTTTCAGTNTTAAGTTTGGAGTTGAAAAATCATCACAATTTATTTTATATTTCAATATTGGCACATCCTTATTATCTCTTCTTTTCACGATATCTCAGAGTAGGGAAAAAGATAAAGTAAACTACTCAAACTTCACGAGAAAGATACAACAAAACAAAAATTTCATATATAAAAGAAAGTTCATACAATATTAATAAACAAACAACACTTATCTCAAACTCTTTCTCAGAGCAAATCCCTTGTAGCCTCTTTTAGAAAATGAAGGAAGAAGAAATCTCACTTTCTCCTTTCCAACACTCTTAGAGAAGAGTTCACACTTAATCTCACCACAAAACTCTAAATTATAAGAACCATGGACTCTAGATGGTTGTGGAAATAAAATTAATGAATAAGTAATGTGTATGCAGGAAGAGTCTTATTTCTAATCAATTTTGGCTCTAAATAAAGCTTAGAGTCAGTTCTGCAATAGGTGCTTCCATAAACTCTTCAAAATGTTTTCAAATTCGTTGAATCTTCTAGAAATCGGTGTTCAACTGACATTGGCACCGTGAGCGCCCATTCTGGCACCATCGATGTCAGTGTCCTGTAATTAAATTCATTCTCTCTATCAAACGGCACCGTCAGTGATGAACATATTTCCACTTCTTCTTTTTGCTCCAAACTTTACCCTTTTTGCTTTCTTTTTTTTTAAGTCCTAAAATTCGACAACCTGTAATAAAACATAAAAATACCTTCAATTAAAGTGCAATATCACAAAAAATGAGTATAAAATATGGGTCTAAAAATGCATATATTTTTGGTGTATTAGTCATCTTTTCCACTCTTTTCTCCAGTTGTCTGACTTGCTCATCCCTTAAGAAGATAGCCCTACGCAGCTCATTTATGGCATTCTCTTTGATGAGAGGTTAAGCGTTGCGTGCAGATGCAGTGGCTCTAGTTTCAATGACATGGATATCCATGAAATGCTCTTTGAGATACTCTTTAAAGTCAAAATATTCATCTTCATCATCAATGAAGATTCCATGTTCTCGGGCCAACTCAGAATTCTTAATCCTGAGCTTTTCAACTTTTTCTTCAATTATTGATTCTTAGATTGTCTTAAGGTCTGGAGGACCCTGCTGGACCTCATCCACTTGCTCCTCCATCTCGATGGCAATTCCTGCAACAATGTCAAATACTTTGGACCCTTGCTTCATTCCATGATCTTGCCCTGCAGGCTTACTGGACTGTATTGATACAGTGACCTTGGGCATCCATTCCTTTTTCTTAGACAGTGATGCCTTGATATGGAGTGTCTCGCTAGGAACATCGGTATGTCGAGGAAAAGTATGCTTTTCATGGTGCGGACCAGATACAATACTGAGCAATCTCTTCATCTTTTCTTTTGGTATTTTAAGAACATCCTTGAGGTGGGTGATTGGTAGAATTCTTGGACCCAGATGTGACTTTACTGGTCGATGACCCGCGGGTCTAGTAACGATGGAATCAGTAGTGACTATGGCAGTATCAACTCTTCTTCCCAAACGGAACCAAAAGGGAATGCAAGCAAACAAAGCTTCAGTTGATTTCTGAGATCATCTGACAGTTATGACATCCCTTAAAATTTCTTTCTTCATGTGAGGGGATATTGTATGTCCCACTCATTTGAGTAACTCACCAACTAAGCAACATTCTTTAGCAGCTAGTTTCTGAAACACTGAATTGACTCGGGTGATAGGAGCAGGCTTCTTCCTATCCCCACCATGTCCATGAAGTGATGTAAAGCAGTGGTGATCTTCTGGATACTTTCCTACCCATTGGTATTTATTAAGGGATGAAACCTACTCCCTTATAGAAGTTGATAGGTCTCCGATAATGCTGACTCATCCTGGTGAAGATTTTCATCAACAGGTACTTCCTTGGAAATTTGGGCTTTAGTAGCCCTCCAAATTTACTTGTTATGGTTTCTCCTTTTGGTTTGGGTTAACGGTACAGTCCTTGAACTTAATCTGATTTCAACTACTGATTGCGGGATGACCAATCCCTCAGTCGGGTCTTCAAAAATCATAACTTCTTTATCCTTAACAGTAGTGAGAACAACAGGCTTGGTAGGTGACGTGGTGGTAGTTTTCTCAACTTTCTTGTAAGAAAGAAAATCCTGAGGGTAGTTCAGATTAAACCCGACAAATGGTTTTTGAACCTCTAGAACAACGACTTTAATTAAGACGAATAGGGCTTTCCCAAAAAGGACCTTGAGTTCTTGAAATCTTACTGGAAACTTGATGGTGGTAGTGACATTACTTGCATCGCGGCTCGTTGGTAGGTTGCAGGAGAAAGTGAGTGTTGGGAACACCATTGCAACAGCTTCAAAAAAGAAAGCTCCTGGGTAAGTTATTTGGCCAATATCTCAGAATCTTAGTGCGAGCACTACAAATTTAGAGAGGTCGATCTGTATACCAGGAAAGTCTTTATTTAATTTGTAGAGATTTTAAGATTTTAGTAAAAATAGTTTGAAAGTAGAAAGATTTAGTTACTATAAGGAAAATTTAAAGAGCACACGCAGAACAACACAATCTGATTTAATTTGCAAAACGACAAATCAAACTTGAAAGGGAAAAAGTAAAGTTCAGGACCCAGTACGGGATCAACTTAGCAACGCACAATGCCCAGGTGGAACTAGTCCACCAACACACCTATTGGGGGTCTGACCTTAAATGAAGATTAAAAAGTCCTTAATGGCCTCCTAAACCTCTTTGTTCAAAGGTGGTTGAACAGACGGTCCTAAAGTCCAAAGAATTGATTGTACTTTTACAAGATAGAAATGGGTAAAGCATGCCAAAAAAAGAAGAGTAATTTAGTTCATGAGGGACATGAACACATTACCAATGTATGAAGATAATATTTCTTGATTTAAAGGGAGAGAAAGGCTTGTCCCCAAGGGAGTTGCCAGAAGCTGTCGACACTAAAAGTTGAGGAGTTGTCTGCCGCCGGAATCGAAATCCCGTCGCCCACTCAGAACGACATTTAATTTACATATATATATATATATATATATATATATATATATACATATATATATATATATAAATAAATTGAATGTTGGTTTTACAGCGATCATAGCAATTTTGGTTTTCATGCATGGTGACATCGTTGTTTAACATGCAAATTTGAATCAAGGAATACAAGAAGGTAAATGGATTAATTTAAAAGAGTACCTAACAAATCTTCTCGCTCCATCACCTAAAAGGTCAGTACTTGCAAGGCATGTATGTAATGTTACAAGGAATTTAAATTGCATGAGTGGATGAAGGTTTAGCTACCAAACCCTAAGTTATGATTTTGTTGAATCTCAGAAGATCCTAGTGGATGATATTAGAACAAAATGTGACAAGTTCAATTTGTCATTCAGAATATCCAATGGATTTCAAAATGTTCAAGGTGCGGCCCTAGATCATTTTGAATGTCTCTTGAAATATCCTGAGTTCATTTTAAACTTATAATAATATTCCAATAATCATCCAAGGGTGAGTTTGACTACCCCGTTACTCATTGAAGCTTAACAATTTAATTAACCCGAGGATAGGATACTCAATTAATCAATTGATATTTCATTTAATATTTATGTGAGTGGGAACCCTTAAGGCATATTTGAGCTATTTAAAATGATGGTTCCCGGAGTTGAAGTCAGGCTTGTAGTGCTTGAAAGATTTTAATCACCAAGCATATCATTTTCTAAATCCAACCAATTGAATATAGATGTCAAGCCTAGGTCACTAATAAGCCCTTAAGAATCATGATAGGTGAAATGGTGATTACCAAAATTTTGATTTAAGTGATATGTATTCTCATCAAATAGTCTAACATTCTTCAACTTTGGGCTTAAGAAAAGTAAATTATCATCTTTCTGACTTAAGCCCATCAATTAAGAATCTTTTGATCTTAATTGACTTCTAAGTCATGAAGATTAAGAGAATTATACTTTTAGTTGATGTTGTGCAAGGGATTTGAATGGGTTTCTACCTCTTAACCCCATTGTATTTCAAACAACCAAACATATTTATTAAGATCAAGATTATCCATTTTTCCCTTTGATAATCCTAAATTTTGATTAAGGCACCAAAGTCTTAAAATTGCCACTTTGCACTTGGGGAACTTCACCTCATAACTCTTTAAACACAACTCAAATGATTTCGAGGGTTCGAAGTGTCATATCCATGCGGTAATTAAAATGTTAGAGGAGAATATTTGGACCTCTCAAAATTTAATTTAATTTTGATAATTATTTAAATTTAGAAGGTAGGATTTTCAAAAGTTAATTTTTTTAATTATTGAAAATAAAATTTATGTTTACAGAAAAATTATTAGAGGTTTTCTAGGGTCAGAGAAACACTTAGATGAAATTTCATGATTTTTTTAATCAAATTTCTATTTTTATTATTTCATTTTAGATCAAATTTCATGATTTATCTAAATAGAAAAGAGTGTTTTGATTGCAAAAATTATTTTTATACTTTTATTAGACTCCTCTTAGTTCAAAAAACTCATAGAATCAAATTTTACATTTTTTTGATTTCTAATTTATTTTATATAGTTATTTTAGTAAGAAAATATGAAAAAGTCATTTTTATTTTTAACTTAAAAAAATTAGGAAATAATGTCTTAATGAATTCTAAGTGATCAAAAGACATTCCCACTCATTTTGAATCATTTTTTGTATTTTTAAAAATTTTTATTATTTTAATTATTTTTAATTTAAAGTATATTTTAAAAATGAAATATTTTAACAAAAATGTGTTTTCTTTTTATAAAATGCCCCTCTTCACAAGGAACTCAGAAAAATAAATTTCATAATTTTTCTAAGTTTATTTAATTTAATATAATTATTTTCGTACAAAAATACAAGATTTCTTAGAAAATACATATTAGTTTTTAATCAAGCCAAATAATTTTCAAATTTTTACAATGGGTAGATATGGTTTTGTAAACCATGTGGAGCTAATTTTGTTAATTTTTTACATCTACTTAATTTAAAGTGTTATTTTAAATTATATAATTAAAATAAGCCAATAATTGTCACCTTTGCTTTAAAATAGGGTTATAAGCAAAAAGATGCCCTCTAACCTTGGAAAAATCAAAGAACATCTTTTTTTCGATAGGGAATACACCCTCAAAATTTCAAGCTATGGTGAAATGTTTTAAGCCATGAAGAGTAAAAATACCATAGAGGGTATTTAATTAATTAAAAATCAAAGGGTGAGAAAATAATTTTTTTTTTAGTCCACATTATTCTCCTCTGTTCACCGAGCAAGAGAGTGTTTTTCTTTTATTTTTATAATTTTTCTAGAGAAAGATATGGATTTTTGAAGTTTAGGCATTTAAAATATTTCAAAAATCTCTATTTTTGTACTTATCCAGGCGACGCCATCTCATCCTCGTCCAATTTGAAGGTTCCACACGTTGCTCCGCCATTTGATGATGCCAGCCACGTAGACTCCATGTGGACCGCGCTTTATGCACGATGGATCTGTCCAGCTTGATCTCCTCCGTCCCTTTAAATAAACATGCGATCAAATGGCTCTCCGTATCGGTCCGAACTGATCTAACTCGTGAGCCGTTCACATTAAAACAGTAATATCTTGGCCTAGACTCAACCAAATTACATGGGGTTTTTTCCTAAACCTTCATCTACTCAAGAAGAACACATATATATGGTTTATATGGTATTAAAAACAATAAATATGTATTG
Source organism: Phalaenopsis hybrid cultivar (assembly GCA_002079205.1). NCBI lineage: Eukaryota > Viridiplantae > Streptophyta > Magnoliopsida > Asparagales > Orchidaceae > Phalaenopsis > Phalaenopsis hybrid cultivar. The sequence goes on along the minus strand of JXCR01141766.1, from coordinate 42,127 downwards.
AGAGTCGACATAAGCTCGATTTAGGGTTGGAGTTTAATATCTTTGTCTGAGATGGGAGGTCTCAATTAGATGGTTGTGGTAGATTAAATTGGACCCAACGAACCTCCGAATGAAGTCCCAAGCCTTGGTGAATGGTCCAGGTATTAATTCGATCAAGGTGGTTTTCAGGTGTTGGTCTAGAGCTAGGTTAGTGGCTATTTCACATGGGGCTTTTTTGGGGAATCAACTTCTCTCTCCGTGGGGATGGTGTGTGCACATATAATTGAAGTTTGGTGAGCTATGGAGCTTTGGGGAGTTCTATCTTGGTTTTGGCAAAAATTTGAGCTCAAAATTGAGCTTCCACATTTGTGATCAGTGTGGGAAAATGGTGGGCTTGAACTGAGGAGGTCTTAGGGAGTCCTTGAGAGCAATTTGGCAGAGTTTCCTTAAGCATATTTCAGCCCTTCTTTTTCTGCCATGGACGTAAGGTTTAAATAAAAATGGCCTAGGGTGGCTATCATGGCCAATTGAGGGGGTGCAAAATGGTGCTTAGGTGGAGGGTTTTGAATGCTAACGCCAATTGGAATTGACCAACTCAGATGGGTGAGTTTGGGTTTGAATCAGTTTTGGTGTTTTCAGGCCACTAGGCCAGCCAGGAGGGCCAGGGGAGGTGTCCAGGAGGTCAGGTGAGCCAATGGGAGGGTTAATTATAATTATCCCTCAATGACAAGTGATGATGAGGAAGCTTTTTGGTTAAGGCCCATAAATGGGCATAAATCCCTTAATTTAGGGATCTAATGGTCCATAGTTCACCATGGGTGGTCCAAGGGGGTTTAGCTTGGTCAATAGAATGTTCTTAGTGGCTGTGGAGTCATCAATTTTGTGGCTTTGAGATGGCTAAGTTAATTTTGGTGCATGGGTCCAATTTGGGTCCAAAAGGGTAAAAGTTTGGTTTGGGTTAGGCTAGTTATTAATTCAAGCCCAATTGATTGATCAACATTGAGTAGATGATTGTTATGTGAAGGATTGAAATGATTTTAAGTCCAATTGGAAGCTGAATTCGAAGGATTTTGGGATCTTAGTCAATTTGGGCAAGTTGGACTAGACTTGGGTCTAGATTGGGCTAAGGTTGGGTTAAGTCCAAATTGATGGTTGAGAATGGCCTATGGAAATGTCATGAAGAGTTTTCAACATCAATTGGGTGCCAATTTTGGGGTTAAGGCAATCAATTTGGTGGAATTTGGAGGTATGGCCAATTTGGGGCATATTTGAGGATTTTGAACTTGGGTGAAATTAAGGTTTCAACAAGGCCAATTGAAAGACAAATTTGATGTTTTGGAGTGTTATGAAGAGTTTAGGATTCAAATTGGGCAAATTTATTAGTCTATGGGGTTAAATTAGGTGAGATTAAGTCATATGCTAAAATCAAGGTTTTTGATTTGGATGAAAATTGAGCTCAAAGTGTGGGCCAATTGGGCTTAGATTTGGTTAACAATGGTCAAATGAAAGATTAATTTGAGTTTAGAATTGAAATTTATCGAAATTGGAACCAAATTGATGGTCATTTAAGGTGAATTTGGGGAATTTGGGCCTTTAAAGGCTATTTGGGGGGTTTGGTCATAATGATCAAATTGGCCAAATTGGGTTCAATTGGAGGGTCTAAATTGGTTATAGAAACATTTGGAGCGATTTTGGAGGTTTTGGGAAAATTTGAGGTGCCAAGGGCATTTTTGTAATTAGGGAAATTTAGGGTGAATTTTGGTAAATTTGGAATTTCTTGGTTGTTTTGGGTAATTTGGGTTTTTTGAAATGGTTTCAAATGATTTTTGAACAAAACTGGGTATTTTGAGTGAAATTGGGATTTTTTGCCAAATTTGGGTGTGGGGTGTTTAGGTAATTTGGGTGGATTTATGGGGCAAAAGGCCAAGTTGGGTATTTTTGATAAAATTGGGGTGTCAACCAACATGTATGAGCTATGGATTATGTATTGGTCTTAGCCAAACCCTATCTTGGGGCTGATGGGTTTAGGGGACCATCTACATGAGTCTCCCAAAAGATCAGGGGATCAAAGTCAACAATTTTTGTTTTAGGGATTGTGAATGAATATAAATGATAGTGAGTTTAGTGAGTGAACAAGCTCCAGAACAACACCCAAAGTCAACCCTAAGGTCAATTAGTCCTCTGGGGGCTCATCTTGAGCTCCTTCATACTGACCCTACCTACTAAGTGCTAGAGGTTAGGACCAATATGAGAACTTCAAGTTGAGCAAGGAGGAGTTTAGAATTTCTAATGGTGAGGGTTCCTTTCTAGTTTTCTAAGAAAAATCAATAGAAAAATCCTATGGCTAGACCTTAGGCAACTAAAGAGGTAAAACTAAATCGCAATCAAAAGTGAGGTTAACAACATCGTTGTTTAACATGAAAGTTTTGTAAGTATAAAAATATAATGTGGGAAGTACAAGAAAAGATGATACTGTAAACTGTAAAAGCATACCTGACGAATCTTCTCGTTCCACCACCTAAAAGGTCAGTACTTTCAGGCATGTATATAATGTTGCAAGGAATTTAAATTGGAGGAGTAGATGAAGGTTTAACAACCAAACCACAGGCTATGATTTTATTGAGTCTTGGAAGATCTTACTGGATAATTTTATAATAACATATGACAAGTTTAATTTGCCTTTCATAGTTTCCAATAGATTTAAAAATGCTTAAGGCATGACTTTAGACCATTTTGAAGACCTGTTGAAGTGTTTCAAGTTCCTTTTAGACTTATCATAATGTTCCATTAATCATCTGAGGCTGAAGTGTGACTACCCAGTTGCTCAATGAAACTTAACAATTTAATTATCTCATGGATAGGATACTCGATTAATCAGTTGATGTTTCATTTAAGATTTAAGTGAGTGGGTGCCCTTAAGGCAAGTTTAGGTTAATTAAGATTGTGGTGCCCACAATTAAGGTTAGGCTTATAGTGTTAAAATTTGTTAATCACCAATTATGTTATCTTCTAAATCTGATCAATTGGGTATAGATATTGAGCCTATATCACTACTAAGCTTTTAACAATCATGATAGGTGAAATGATGATTATCAAAATTTTGATTTAAATGACATGTATTCTTATCAAATGGTCAAACCATCCTCAACTTTGGGCTTAAAAAAGTGAATTTCCATCTTTACGACTTAAGCCCATCACTTAAGAATCATCTTATCTTAGTTAACTTCTAAGTGATGAAGATTATGAGGTTTATAATCTTGTTGACATTGTGTAAAGGTGGTGTGTGGGTTTCTACCTATTAATCTCATTGTATTTCAATCATCCAAATATGTTTATTAAGATCAAAATCACCCATTTTCCTTTTGGTTAATCCTAAATTTTGATTAAGGCTCCAAAGTCTAAAATTACCACTTTGCCCTTAGGGCACTTCACGTCATTATTCATTAAACACAACTCAAATGATTTTGACAGTTTAAAGTGTCATATTCATGAGGTAATTATAATGTTTTGGAGAATATATGGACCTCTCAAAATTTTAATTTAATTTAGATCGTTATTTAAATTTAAAAAATAGGATTTTCAATTGTTAATTTATTTAATTGTCCAAAATAAAGTTTGTATTGATGGAAAAGTTATTAGAGGTCTCCTAAGGCCAAATAAACACTTTGGCAAAATTTCATGATTTTTTTGAATTAAATTTTATTACTATTATTTAATTTTTAATTAATTTCAGTGATTAAAGTAAATAGAAAATAATGTTTTAATTACAATTTTTTTTTATATTTTTAATGGACCTCTCTANTAGTTTATTTGATCGAGCCTCACCCTCAATTCTTGTGTTCATCCTTTGGGATAGATACAGGATTTGGATGTCATAACTTTCTCTAGTTTATTTGATCGAGCCTCACGCTCAATTCTTGTGTTCATCCTTCGGGATAGATACATGATTTGAGATTTGATCGAGCCTCACTTTCAATTCTTGTGTTCATCCTTCGGGATAGATACATGATTTGAGGTAGATCGAGCCTCACCCTCAATTCCTACATTCATCCTTCATGTCATAACTTTCTCTAGTTTATTTGATCAAACCTCACCCTCAATTCCTACATTCATCCTTCGGGATAGATACAGGATTTGAGGTAAACATCTTTCATCTAAACTATGAAAATTATGGGGTCAGTTTGACTTCATCTTTTTCAAAACTAAAACTTTTATATTTAAACTATGAAAATTATGGGGTCAGTTTGACTTCATCTTTTTCAAAACTAAAATTTTTTTAACCTAAACTATGAAAATTATGGGGTCAGTTTGACTTCATCTTTTTCAAAACTAAAATTTTTAACTATGAAAATTATGGGGTCAGTTTGACTTCATCTTTTTCAAAACTAAATTTTTTTTAAAAGAAAAAACGTCCTTCCGAAGCAGGTAATGGGATTTCAATTTCGATGACTGACAGCTTCTTACGGGCAAACCCCACACCAAAAATAGTGCCGACAGCTTCCCCTGACTACAGCAGACCTACTAAACTTATTTTCCTAATTTTCAAGTGATTTTTTTTTATATAATTAAAATAAGCCAAAATAGGCACCCCAGCTTGAAAAGTGGGGTTAGAGACATAGAGATGTCCTATGACTTTAGAAAAATTAGAGAATATCTCCCCTATGATGAGGAGCAAACACTTAAAATTTCAAGCCATGGTGAAATTTTTTAAAGCATGAAGAATTAAAATACCCCATAGGGTATTTAATTAATTAAAAATATTATATTTAAAAAATATTTTTTTTTTGGGTCCAAATTATTCTCCTCTATTCACTGAGCAAGAGGGTATTTTTCTTTTATTTTTATGATTTTTCTAGAAAAGGGTATAGATTTTTGAAGTTTAGGTATTTAAAATAATTCAGAAAATCCCTATTTTCTATTTATCCAATGCGCCTCCAACTCAACCTACGGCCACTCCGAACTCACACGCGGCGTGCTCCCATTCATTGTGGCCATCAATCTAAGCTGCCACATGGCTTGCAGTTCATGCACCAAGAGTCTGCCTAGCTTGATCTCCTCCATAAACGTGCGATCGGACGACTCACCGTTATCGTCTCAAAGTGACTTATTCCGTAAGACGTTCACACTAAAACCTTAATATCTCATGCTAGACTCAACCAAATTGCATGGGGATTATTTCTAAACCTATATATACTCAAGAAGAACACATCTATATGGTTAATCAAGTATGAAATCAAGTCATTACAAATGGAGAATCAAAATAAGCTCAGATTAAGGTTGAGGTTCAATACCTTTGTCTGAGAAGGGAGACCACAATCAGATGATTGTGGTAGCTTTGATTGGACCCAACAAACCTTCGGATGAAGTCTCAAGCCTTGGTTAATTATCTATGTATGATTTTGATCAAGTTCGATTTCAGGTGTTGGTCTAGAGCTAGGTTAGAGGCTGTTTGAGAAGGGGCTTTTATGGGGAATCAACTANAGCCATTACAAATGGAGAATCAAAATAAGCTCAGATTAAGGTTGAGGTTCAATACCTTTGTCTGAGAAGGGAAACCACAATCAGATGATTGTGGTAGATTTGATTGGACCCAACAAACCTCCGGATGAATTCTCAAGCCTTGTTTAATTATCTATGTATGATTTTGATCAACTTCGATTTCAGGTGTTGGTCTAGAGCTAGGTTAGAGGCTGTTTGAGAGGGGGCTTTTATGGGGAATCAACTTATTTCACTGTGGGGATGGTGTGTGCATAATTAATTGAATTTTGGTGCACTATGGAGGTGTGGAGAGATCTGTCATGGTTTTAGGGAAAATTTCAGTGGAGAAATTGGCTCTAAGGGGTGGCTATCGGTGGCTTAGAGCAAGGGAATTGCACTTGTGATGGTTGGGGAAGCTCTAGTCAGATTTTGGCAGAGTTTCCTTATGGTTCCAAGAACTCTCTTTTTTGGCTGTGGAAAAAAGAATTTTATACCATGGTTGTCTGGTGGAGCTCAANTCATGGTTTTAGGGAAAATTTCAGTGGAGAAATTGGCTCTAAGGGGTGGCTATCGGTGGCTTAGAGCAAGGGGATTGCACTTGTGATGGTTTGGGGAAGCTCTAGTCAGATTTTGGCAGAGTTTCCTTATGGTTCCAAGAACTCTCTTTTTTTGGTTGTGGAGAAAAGAATTTTATACCATGTTTGTCTGGTGGAGCTCAGGGCTTGGAGTTGGGTGCTAAAGCTTGCTGAGGTGTAGGAAAGAAGGGCTCTAATGGCTAATGGGAGTGAGCCAAGTCAGGGAGGTTCAATTTTGGGTTTTGGCCACTTGGGGCACCTTTGGGATGGTTGTTTCTGGTGGTTGAGGAGGTGGCTGGCCAGGTTTCAGTCACTTCTTGGCTCAGGGAGGCCAGAGAGATTTAGTTATGATTAACTCTTAAGGGTAAGTGATGATGACAAAGTATTTTCATATAAATCTCAAATAGGGTTAAGATCCTTTAAATCAAGGGATCATTGGTCCATAGCTCACTTGGGTGGTTTAGGTGGGTTTATCTTGGTCAATATGGTGCACTTAGTGGCTGTGGAAACCTTAATTTGGTGACTTTAAGGTGGCTAAGTCAATTTTGGTGCATGGGTCCACTTTGAGTCCAAATGGCTAAAAGTTGGGTTTGGGTTTGGCTAGTAATGACTTTGAGCTTAGTTGATTGATCAACATTATGTAAATGATTGTCTTAAAGATTTTTGGCAAAGGATTGAAATGATTTTGAATTCAATTGGAAGCTCAATTTGAAGGATTTTGAGATTTTGGTCAATTTGGGCATGTTGGACTAGACTTGGGCCTAAGTTGGGCTAAGGTTGGGCTAAGTCCAAATTGATGGCTTAAAATGTTCTATAAGAAGGTAATTAAGATTTTTGAACATAAATTGGGTGTAAAATTTATGGAATTTGGAGCATAGCCAGTTTGGGGCAAATTTGGCTATGCCATTCAATTTTGTGGAATTTGGAGTATAGCCAATTAAGGGCAAATTTGGGGTTTTTTGTACTTGGGTTAAAATTAATTGAAATTGAGGCTTGTACAAGGCCAATTAAATGTCCAATATGATGTGTAGGATTGTTATGATGAGTTTAGGATTCAAATTGTGGCAAATTGAGTAGGATATGGGGTTCAATTAGGTGAGATTAAGTCATATGACCAAAATTGGGTTTTGATTTTGNATTTATGGAATTTGGAGCATAGCCAGTTTGGGGCAAATTTGGCTATGCCATTCAATTTTGTGGAATTTGGAGCATAGCCAATTTCGGGCTAATTTGGGGTTTTTTGCACTTGGGTTAAAATTAATTGAAATTGAGGCTTGTACAAGGCCAATCAAATGTCCAATATGATGTGTAGGATTTTTATGATGAGTTTAGGATTCAAATTGTGGCTAATTGAGTAGGATATGGGGTTCAATTAGGTGAGATTAAGTCATATGACCAAAATTGGATTTTGATTTTAATCAAAATTAAGCTCAAAGCATGGGCCAATTAGGCTTTGATTTGGTTTGGATTGATCAAATGAAAGGTGAATTTGAGTTTATAATTGAAATTGAGGGAAATTGGGTCTAAATTAATGGACAATTGGGATGAATTTGGGGAAATTGAGCCTTTAAAGGCAATTTAGGGGTTTTGGTCAAAATGGTCAAAGTGATTAAATTTGTTTCAATTGCAAGGTCCAAATTGGTTTTGGAGACATTTGAAGTCATTTTGGAGGTTTAGGGAAATTTTGGGGTCCCAAGGGTATTTTTGTAATTTTAGCAATTTTGGGGGTTATTGGTAATTTTGGAGTTTTTTGGATGGTTTTGGAAAATTTGGGTACTTTAAAATGGGTTGAAATGATTTTTGGACAAATTAGGCTATTTTGGGTGAAATTGGGATTTTTGGCCAAATTTGGGATTTCAAGGGCATCTAGGTAATTTGGATGGATTTGGGAGCAAAAGGCCAAGTTGGATATTTGGGTAGAATTGGGGTGCCAACCACCGTGCATGAGCTATGAACCAATGAAATCCCCATTTGGGTCCTCTATGTATTGATCTTAGCTAAGCCCTAGCCCTTGTTCTAGGGGACCATCTACATGAGTCNGCCATTTGGGTCCTCTATGTATTGATCTTAGCTAAGCCCTAGCCCTTGTTCTAGGGGACCATCTACATGAGTTTCCCAAAGATTGAGGGATCAAAGTTAATAAGTTTTGGTCTCAGGGTTGTGAGTGGATATATGTGATGGTGAGTGAAGTGAGTGAACTAGCTCCAGACCAACACTCAAGATCAACCCTTAGGTCAAACAGTCCTATGGGGACTCTCCTTGAGATCCTTCATACTGACTCCACCTACTAAGTGCTAGAAGTTATGACAAATATGTGGAACTTCAAGTTCAGGAAGGAAGAGTTTCAAATTTCTTATACTGAGGGTTCCTTTTCTAGTTTTCTAAGAATAGTCAACAAGAAAGATCTATGGCTAGACCTTAGGCAACTAAAGAGGGAAAACTGAACCTCAACCAAAAGTGAGGTCAACAAATGGACCCCCAATAGGTGTGGAATGTTAGGCAAAGCAGATCGCGCATGTTGACATTGACCGATGAGATCAACAAAACCAACATAGACTCCTAAGTTAACATACCTAGGAAGGAGTGCAAAATTGAGTGCTAATTATTTCCACTAGGGAATATAGCTGATGGATATTTGATCAAAATGAAGGAGTAGAAACTCATGCTGCAGATCGAAGAGTGGGTTTCAAATTATCACGTTTCAGGTGTTTACTAAGGATGTGAATCACTATGTAGGTGTTGACCCAAAGATGGGAATTAAAATTTAGGGATCAATCCCAGAAAGGAGAGTCAAAATTTAGGTACTGACCGTGAAAGACAGGAAACAAAATTTTGGTACTAATCCTGAAATGATGATTGAAATTTAGGTATCAATCTCAATAAGAAAATTAGAATTTAGGTACCGACCTCAAAGAGAGAAAATTAGAATTTATGTACTGATCTCGAAAGATAGGAATCAGAATTTATGTATTGATCTTAAAATGAGGATTAAAATTTAGGTATCAATCTCTAAAAGAGGATCAAAATTTAGGTACCGAACTCGAAAAGGAGGGAAATATNTTTTGTCAACTTTTGATAAGTGTATAATTTACATAAATTAATATAAAGTATATGCATTTAATTAAGTATAGGAATGTACAAGATGATTCAAAACATCACAATATTTTTCTTAGACTCCCCTGACTACAGCAGACCTACTAAAATTATTTTCCTAATTTTCAAGTGATTTTTTTTATATAATTAAAATAAGCCGAAATAGACACCCCAGCTTGAAAAGTAGGGTTAGAGACATAGAGATGTCCTGTGACATTAGAAAAATCAGAGAATATCTCCCCTATGATGAGGATCAAACACTTAAAATTTCAAGCCATGGTGAAATTTTTTAAGCCATGAAGAATTAAAATACCCCATAGGGTATTTAATTAATTAAAAATATTATATTTACAAATTAATTTTTTTGGGTCCAAATTATTCTCCTCTATTCACTGAGCAAGAGGGTATTTTTCTTTTATTTTTATGATTTTTCTAGAAAAAGATATAGATTTTTGAAGTTTAGTTTTTTAAAATAATTCAGAAAATCCCTATTTTGTATTTATCCAACGCACCCCCAACTCAACCTACGGCCACTCCGAACTCACACGCGGCGTACTCCCATTCATTGTGGCCATCAACCTAAGCTGTCACATGGCCCGCAGTTCATGCACCAAGAGTCTGCCTAGCTTGATCTCCTCCATAAACGCGCGATCGGACGACTAACCGTTATCGTCTCAAAGTGACTTAATCCGTAAGACGTTCACACTAAAACCTTAATATCTCATGCTAGACTCAACCAAATTTCATGGGGATTATTTCTAAACCTATNCGAGATTTTAATTCCGATGACCGACAGCTTCTTACGGGCAAACCCCACACCAAAAATAGTGCCGACATGCTCCGATTGTACCTTACTCCAAGATGGTGTTGTATCCTTTTCTTTTACCTTCCTCGATCCTTATCCTCTCCTCCTAGCCATCGACTTCCTGTCAGCTCATCCGGTCGTTGTTTTCCCTCATCAGCCACACCCACGACCTTTCCCATTGCTACCTTCAATTCCCAACTCGTTGTCCACCCTCTTAAAATGTCGGCAAGCCTTCCCAGTTATTGTCCCACCTTCCCAGCTCGTTGCCCCACCTTCCAACCTACCCCCAGCCACCCAACAGACCTTCCCGCCACCCTAACTTGTTGCCTCCCTCCTCCAGTTCACCCTCCAATCCCTGTCAGCCCTCCTCCTACAATCACACTTGATGTCCCAAGCCACCAAATCCACCCGCCAACCTCCACCGCACTTGGGATACACTTTTGAGGTGTTTGTTCTCGTCATCTTATGTTGTGGTTATTTTCAGTTTGTGTGGTGATGTAACCCTACCCCTATATTAATAAAAGTTTGTTTCGTGTGTTTCCGTTGTTTTTCCTCCTTTACTAACTAGTTATGGTATCATTTGGTATCAGAATTAGTCTAACCCTATCCTATCCTAGAATTTCCTAGTATCAGCCACAAACTAAATACTTTCTTTCCTACCACCAAATATCATTTCCACAACCCAAACCCTAACCCCACCAAATTTTTCTTTCCTAATCCTTAATCCCTAACCATAGCACCAAGAAAATATATTTATTTCTGAGTCAAGAGCTTTGTCACCTTCAACAGAGGCATGCAAAGAATGATGAGTTGACTCAAGAGGAGGTTACCCTCGACCGAGATCTGGAGAGTGGAAGGGAAAAAAGAGAAGAAGATCTGAATCCATTCCATAGAGAGAATATCAGCGGTGAAGAAGACAGATCACGACGTTTCGGAACCCGGTATGAAAGGAGACCTAGAGAGGGGTATCTGAATCCCTTCCCTAGGGAGAATTATAGCGAGGAGATATCATTTGGAGGGTACAAAGAGCTAGACATCAAATTTGATCTACCTAAATTTGAGAGAGGTATGAATCCTGAAGACTTCATTGATTGGCTGCAATCTGTTGAACGGATCTTCGAGTATAAAGATGTGTCAGAGGATAAGGTGGTCAAATTAGCTGCTATCAAATTGAAAAAAAGTGCCCCTTTGTGGTAGGAGAACTTGCAACGATAAAGGAAAAGGGATGTCAGCGATAAAATTACCAGGTAGGAGAAGATGAAAAAGAAGATGTAGAGGAAAAACCCCATCCCATTATTGTTGAGATATTTTTATGAGACTCCACCACCTACATAGAGAGATCAATCAATATGGAAGTTCACAGAGCAGTTTGATCAATTGCAGATGACGTGTGATTTGATCAAGCAGAACAACACACCATAGCCCATTATTTAAGGTGCTTGAAACCAACTATCAGCGATGTGGTACAACTGTAGCCTTATTTACCACTTTGATATGTTCAGACACTAGCCCTAAACGTAGAGAGACGATAGAAGCAGAGAAGACAATAGTCATTCTTTAAGAAACGACCGCCAGACAGGCAGTCTCCTACAGTTACAATGACCGACAAAAGTATCCCAGGAGACACAAGCAAGCCTATACAAGGGAGTGACACTCCAAATCAAAGCGGGAAGAAATAGAAGAGGGGTAGGTCCTCCAACACTGTAACTGCCCTGAAGTATTACAGATGTCACGGTTATGGTCACATAGCCTCCAGTTGTCGCACGAGTAAAGTAACACTCTAAAATATTAGGGTGTTGTGGAGGAGGTTAGCGACGAGGAGAAAGTTGAGGAATGGTGTGAGGTGTATTAACTCCTAACATACGAGGGAGAGGTGTTCGTGATTCGACAGATCCTACAGACCGACATGAGGGATCTGCAGTGGCTTTGCCATAACATTTTCTACACCCACTGCATAGAAAATAGAAAGGTATGCGGCCTCATCATTGACAGCAGGAGCAGCAAGAATGTGACATCGACACAAATGATAAAGAAATTGAGACTTACGACTCAGAGGCATTCCCGGTCGTATTCACTGACGTTGCTAAAAAAGGAGAATCAAGTCAGCATTGACTGATGATACTTGGTAGATTATTCGATCAGAGGCCAACTGCATGACCCAGTGTGGTGTGACATGATCTCTATAGATGTCTGCCACCTTATGTTGGGAAGATCTTGATAGTTTTACAGGAGGACTAAAAATGATGATTTCATAAACCCATATTCTTGCACCAAGGAAGAGAAACACATCATCCTACTCCCCTCAGGGAAGGTTGAGATCATAAGGGCCCTTACCAGTAGAGCAGTGTTAGTGGAACCAATTTTAGTAATGACACCGGATAAGAAGATTGATACACCCGCTCCAGATACAGGATAGATACTGTTGAGAGTATGTCAGGTCGACACCATACCATCGACACCATCGTCATGAGAAAAGGGTCATATTACTTTACACCTGATTAAATCAATCATGAGATAATTTGGGAAGATTTAATAGTATATGCATGGTCCATAGCCTCAGGAGAGCAGATTGATATGGACACTTGCTCGCAAGTTAGGGAAGACCCTCAGATGCCTTGTAGAGAGATGTTCTAGGGCTATATCTGAGGAGGTGGTGATGCTCCGGTTGTATCCTACTTAAAGGTGGTGTTGTATCCCTCCCTTTCACCTTTCCCAATCCTTATCCTCTCCTCCTAGCAATTGGCTTGTTGCCAGCTCCTCAGGCTGCTGTTTTCCCTCATCAGTCGCACTCCCACGACCTTTTCTATTGTTGTTTGTGCTTCCCCGCTCGATGTCCACTGACTTAAAGTGCGACGAGCATTTCTAGTCGTTGTCCCACCTTCCCAGCTTGTTGCCCCACCTTCCAAACTACCTCTAAGCCGCCCAATAGGCCTTCCCGTCACCCTAACTTATTTCCTCACGATACACCAAAAATATATGCTTTTTTAAACCCATATTTTATACTCACTTTTGGTGATATTGCACTTTAAAGGAATTTATTTTTCATTTTTTTTGCAGGTTGTTGATTTTTATGACTTGGAGCAAAATGAAACTAAAAAAGGATAGAATTTAGAGTTAAAATAGAAATTTTGAAGAATTGTTCAGCGCTGACGACGTGACATTGGGCGTCGATGGCGCCGATTGATAGAGACTGCGGATTGAATTTATGGACCACTGGCGTCGACGACTCCAGAATGGGTGTCGACGCCGTCAGTGTCGGTCCATACCCTATTTCTAGAAGATTCGACGAATTTGGACTTTTTTTTGAAGAGTTAATGGATGCACCTATTGGAAAACCGACTTTAGGCTCTATTTAGAGCCGAAATTGATCAGAAAAGTCTCTCCTCCTCCGTTCTCTGTTACTCTCTTTGCCCCCCTTCGACCGTCATTTGTGCCACTTTGCACTCTTCAACCTCTTTCAACGCCATTCCACACCATTAGTCAGTTATTTTCTTTATAGTTTTGAGTTTTTTTGGTGGGTTTAAGTGTGAATTCTTCTCTAAGAGTGTTGGAGAGGGAGAGAAGTGAGATATTTCTTCTTCCTACATTTTCTAAGAGAGGCTACAAGGGATTTGTTTTGAGAAAGAGTTTCAGATAAGTGTTGTTTATTTATTATTGTTGTATAAACTTTCTTTTATAAATGAAATTTATGTTTTGTTGTATCATTCTCATGAAGTCTGAGTATTTTACTTTATCTTTCTCCCTACTCTGAGATGTGGTAGAATGAAGAGATAATTTGGATGTGTCAAATGTTAAAATATGAAATAAATTGTGATGATTTTTTAACTCTGTTATTAATTTACTTTTTGATCTGAACAATTGAATTGATTCTGACCAGATCAAAAAGCAGAAATTGCTTATCTGACCAATTTACTTTTTGATCTGACCAATTTTATAAAATTTGTTATTTATGAGCTTTTCTGATTCATCTATGTCTAATTTAGTGGTTTGACGCTATTGAATTCAAATATGTCCTATGAATCACACCCAAAGTATATAGAGTAGGACAGAGAAGAAAAACAAAGAGAAAGAGAGTGAACAGTAACAAAAGAGTTTTGAGAGAGTCAATTCAGTAGTCTTTTTTTGTAGAAACCACCCACTATTTATAAATTTTGGGGGTTCCTAATGTAAAATTAGATGTTTTTCATGTTTTAATAGAGACGTTACAAGATAGTATGACACATTTTTGTGCATGTAACAAACTTCGACATCCTTTCATATTCATAACTGACTTTAGCACATTTTTGTATTCATAATCGCTTAGATAAGGGCATCTGACAACTCGACAACCTTATCGTTCGATCAGACGAAAGCTTTTGGTCATCTAGAGAATGTACAGTAGGCTGCTAGGTAGTTAGTTGGCCTTTCAAGGAAGAATTCTAAGAAGAGGTGCACCTGTCATTAGAAAAAACTATGTCGTCAGGCAAATGGTATACTACCGTAATTTGACGGCAGCTTTCCTTTGACAAAGAGCCTTCTTTGAGGGTCAAAGAGGCATTATGTGGGGGCCCATTAGTTGTTTTATGAGTATCGAAATCGACTGAGGAGTTTGGTCATTAATAACTATACCTCAGGTCGGGCTCCTATTTCTTGGTTCAGTTGTGCTTCCATTCAGTTGCTCAGAGTTCCAACCGAAGGAAACGATATCTGATATCTTTGTCTTTTGATTATCCCGATACACTGTCCGTTGGATTTTGTTAGTTGGAAACATTGGATAGAGTTCCAAACAAAGAAAATGATGTTTGATATTCCATCTTTTGATTGTCTCGATACATTGTTTGTTGGTGTTTGTTAGTGGGACAAATTGGATTTCTTCGAGATTCATGCGGACATATTTTTTATATACATAGCTAGTTCAACGATTATCTTATTTCTTGAAAGTAACAACTGTGATAAAAACAAGATAATTATATACAAAGAATTAATTTATTTATTGTGTAATAAATATTTTTAATAATTGAACTTCTTGGATTTTCGTTCCTGCAATCCCTATAAATAAAGTGTGATCAACACTTCTCCATCATTTTTTCTCAGTCTCCTGCATTTGATCAATTAGTTATCAACACGAGAGATATTTATGGCGAGTTGTAAAAAGGTTTCTACTGAGGCGATGAATGCGGCGATAATGATTTTTATGGGTTCTAGGTAGTTCTTGCTAAGTGACAAGTCAACTCTTCTACATTTTTATGGGTTCACGTTTTTTCCCACTTCGTTGCTTATACACACAAAATATACTGCAAAGAAGAACCTTATTCAGAAAGTTAGTATTTGATTGGATAAGATCCTCCATCGAGAGACAACAACACAATGATCGGATTCAAAAAGAGAATGTTTAGAGGTCAATCAAATGAGATTCAGGGACATCACATTGCTCTATTTATAAGAGACAAAAGCCTAGAATCGAAGTGAGCAGTTACGTTATGATCATGCATTTTTAATACAAGGATAATTATTGAAATTTAATTATCTCGTTTTTATCTCAGCACAACTTTCCAAAAAATAAGAGAATCGGTAAATTAAATATGTATACCAAAAAAATGAATGTTCATGTCTATCATAAATGAGGTGGTTCAGATCATCTAGCATCAGTTGACTCAAAATGCACTAGCTAGTGGAAACCATCATATGCTAATAAAAACAATAGATGAGGGCACCGAACGTAACTACAGGTCAGGAAAGCAAAGCGTCCAAGGCTGTGACAAAGGCCCAGTGATTGAGGCCGAGTTTTCGAAACTGAATTATCAGAAATGGGTGAAAGATGGTCCAGTGGTTGGAGGCAATTACCCATAAACAAGCAAGCTGCCTAGTACCTGAGGTTAGACGTTGAAAGTTAACCCTCCACGCTTATTGACTCGCTTTTACGTTTTCACAACCTAACCTAGGGCCAAATCCATTTAAGTTCACAAACCATGGTAGCCAGGGCAACTAGAATATGAGGGACCCTCACCTCGAGGTTTTGCCAGGATAGACCCAAATAAGACTTTTCACAAAGGCTTAACCAATATATATAAATAAAATTAAATGTAATAGAGGACTTCTTTATCCTCTTTTTTAAGAAGGAAAAAATCTCAATACTATGGCACATTTCTCTGATTCTCTTGCTTTCATCTGCTTCCTCTCCTATTCCTCAAAACATTTTCTTTCTCTCTATGTTATGCTCTATTCCTTGGGCATGATTCATATAAAAAAAAATTGGGGTAATAAACCAATGAAGTTAAGTATGATTTAGGAACTGGTAAACTACTCCTTAGTTATTTCTCTTCCTTTGTCCTTAATCAATAACATTTTCAACACGAAAACTAGGTCTCCGATGAAAGAAAATAAATAAAAATTGCATAAATAATACTAAATAACAATAACAGACTTGATCACCAGCTGGTGTAAGGACAATTGGTGGTATCTAGTGGGCTCTTCAGCTCCTCGTTTTTGTCGATTCCAAAACCTCGTCATGTTCCATAATTGCGGTTTGTTTTTGTGTGCGCGCTCTTTTAACTTTTAGTGTGTTCTTGATTTTTTAATTCGTTGATATTTGTTTTATGTTCTCGATTTCAATATAATATATTCTATATTATCGAGGTTTCTTATTACTTATGTAATTTTTATTTAGTTTTCTTCATCGGAGACCCAGTTTTTGGGTTGATAACATTATTGAAAAGGACAAAGAAGAGGTGTAATTAAGTAGTAATTTACCCACTTTTTAAATCATGCTTAACTTTAACCCAATTCTTTTAAATTACTCTTATGAATAATCTCTAATTCTTGCTAACATAACACTTTGCAATGAACTTGAACAGTTTTGAACTTCAGCTATTAGAAAGAATTCTAACATTTGCAAACATAACATTAAGTTCCTATGTATTTACATGTCTAACACTTGCATTTCAATTTTTACAGAAATGACACTTTATCTGTGAGGGTGTGTTCCACTTCGTAAGAGTTGCAAGGGAGGTATATTTGATGTGATAATAAATTGGTTCCACCTCTGAGGCCCTACTTTATCTCCAGAGTTATTTGTGTTTGAATTCTCATGCTACTGAACTCCGGACATAATATTTTTTCCTAAATGCACGACTTCCTTGATGATTATTTGTGGACCTTAGCCGGTTGCCTATGCCTGAATTTCCTATTTCTTTATGGATGTGAACACTTGAATAAATAAAATATGAATATTTTCATTATTATTCTTTTATGACAATAGTTATTTCATTTTAATGTTTAACAATCAATAAAGAAGTCATTGAACCAACAACTCATACATTACAAAATGCTGTTCATTAAAAACCTTTGGGAATATAAACTTAATTTCGCTAATTTCCTTTTTCACTACTCATTTTTATTAAAATAAATACTTAGCTCTAATCCAAGGTTTATCTTTTGCTCCATGAGTGCTCTGTGAGCTTTAACTCAAGGTTTGAGATGTTGTTAACCAATGAATGGATGTGTCGGCTCACTTACCCTCTCTTTTCTCATATCCACAAACTAATCCTAATTCTTTCTATGTAATAGTGTGATTTAAAGATTACCATTGCAATGATTTGCTTGTGATTTTTGACGAAGACTGCAAGACGCCGATCACCAATCTGGGCCACTCCTAGGCTTTAATTAAGAGGAATACTGTCACACATGAGGTCTCTATGAATGATGGAAGGGTCATGGCTGTTAAGATAGAGCATACCTTTTAAACATTTCTATATTTTTGTTAGATTTTTTTTTTGGTTGCACATTGATGGCAGATTTAGAGATGTCGATGAGTTTGAAGGGATTGAAAGGGCGCGGAGCCATGTCAAGCTAAATGACCGTTCGAACATCTGAGGATTTGGAGAGACTAAATTGTGAGAAACAGCTCTTTGAAACCTCAAAACACAAGTGCATGATCAAACTTTGTTCCTCCTCGGTCAATACGACTATGAAGAAGATCAATTTGATCATGAAATGTGTTTATTTTTTAGTATGAGGAAATAAGTTGACGTATGATTACTATATAGGTTGTGCTTTTGGTTTGATGGAATTTTATTACCTTTTTCCATGGTTTATTCTATTCACGAAAACATGGAAGAGTTAGCATGGAATAAGCCTTGGAAAAAATGGAATAAAATTTCATCCAACAAAAGAATCTACATGCTACAATTAGGTAAACTTACAATCTTGTAGTGCCAAAATGAAATGGATATCTTAAGTGAATAATATTTCATAATGTTCTTATGTTGTTGGGCTTTAAGCAGGTGGATCTCATAATATAGCCTTTTTGAATCCTTAGGTTTTTGCAAAAAGTCATTCAATTTCATCTGGTTCCATGCGATCTCAATCCGTTCTTACTCATCAAATGGCCTAAATATTCCAACAAATTTCATCAAAAATTCAATATTAAAAATTCAANTTTTACATCTAGAGGGAAGGGGACTTGATTTTGGTTTCTTGATAAAATTGGTGAAGTTAAAGTTTATAATTACATGGGATTTGTTCCTTCATAAACTTATCAATATTTCTTTATTAAAAAACTTCATATGTTGATAAAAATATTGTACATAAAAAAAAAATGACCGCATGAATCTTGAAAAAATAAAATGGAGACTGCATTGAGATATATAGTCAAAAGATGCACCTAATCTAAAGAACAGTTGTTCATGACCAGTTTCCTTAGCCGACTCCAGAATTTTTTAAAAAGATAGTCAAAGGGCACCCATCAGAACACTTTTATGATTCTAAAAGAAATCACTATGTCCAAGGAAAGTTGGTCATCAGATTACGTTGATGCACCATCTGCTTGACCGCCCAAGTTCACCCTGATGACAGAAGGGCATCCACTTAGGTTTCCATTAAAAGGTTCGATCCATGACCTGTCAGTCGACCAAATGTATGTCGACCGACCAAAAATTTCAATCAATCAAATGATAAGATTAAAGAGTCATCAAATGACCATCTTCCAACATTTATAAATAAAAAACAATGCCATTATCAATTATGAATTTGAAAGGGTCTCGGAGTTGGTTACAAATACTTTATTAAAATAAGGATAAATATGTAATTTTACTAGATACCCTTAGAAATTATAAATATTGGGTCATTTCTATGATAAAAAACTACTGAATTTACTCTTTCAGACCTTGAGTTTTTGTGCTCTTAATCCCTCTCACAATCTCTTCCTCTATTTCTCTTGTTCGTCCAACGCTCTATACCTTGGGTGTGATCTATAAAACTAATTTGGATTCAACAAATATAATCAGAACATACTAAGTTAAATTTAATTCAAAATATTTTTTCATAAATTATTGGATATGTTTTTTTTGGAAATTTAAGTTCATGTTATTTGCTCTTTATTATGTAATTATATTCCTTTCCTCTAATCGCTTAAAGAACCTACCCATTTAAATTCTTACAACCTAAATTTTAATTACCATCTCGCTCCATCTTGCTCCAGTAATTACTTGAAGAGGAAGTTAGAAAAGTAATGTTGGCATCAAATTTTGATATTGCATATGTGGAATGTCCACTTGAATGCTACGGGGTTGTATTTCGCTCACTCAAAGTCTCATATAGTCTAAGACATCAAATAAAATTGACTTCTATGTGTTTTGAGCACGGAATTAAGGTTGGTACCGATTCAACTTTATCCAAGAGAGCTCATCATCAGATAATGATAATTCTGACACGGGACTTATTTAATGTCCATTTTCATGTTTAAAGACCATGCTTCATCCATTTGAAGCCTCCCATAATCAAAGGCAGCCACAGAACTCTCCCATGTGTGTTTCAAAAAAATTAGTGTTCGGACCGAACCCACCCTAGTTTAGGTGCTCTAATACTCTTGGGTCTCTCGCAAGTATACGTGTCAAATTTTTGAGTCTAGAGTGCCAACCTCACAGGGAGTGAGGGGTTAAGGCCTTAGGATAATTTCTAGTCTACTAAAGCTTGGAACTTAGATTGGGTTGAAAATGTTTAAACTAATACTTCAGAGTTGCGATCAATTGTAAATATTAAATCCTACAGAAGTCCTACTTAGCTTAATTGGATTGGCGATTACCAAGATAAGGAGTTACCCTCCCTTGCAATGATATAAGTGGTGCGTAGGAATAAAATACTTAGAATTGTAATTGTTGTAAGTGACCAATAGGAGTAATTCTCTTCTACACCCTCTCCTGAGTGCATGAGGAGGTTTGGTTAAACAAGTTTTAATTTCTTAAACCCCAACTTGAACCCATTAAAGATTATTTTCTTATCTATTTTTATTGCCCTATGGAATACTTTTCATTCACCCACTAGTTCAATGTGAATACCTTAATTGTTCCTCCATAGCTCTCCCAAGTCATAATATTTCACAACATGATTTAACTAATCACTTGGCCATAAATGAAATGTAAATTAAGCATGGAAGAATATTATTCGCATTAAAGATGTAAAATCAATTCTAAAAGCATCCTATAATCCTACACATTCAACTTAATCATCACGAGAGAAAGGAAAGAAGTGACTACTTATAAAGCATAAATGAAACATACAAGTCATCATTTTTAACAAAACAAATCCACTAGAATTATGTTTAGAAATAATAAAAGATGAAATAGAACACAATAGATGGATTTTTACCTGCAAAAGTGATGAAAACTCTTTGACAAAGGATTTCTAAATACCTCTTGCAATGCTGAGCTGTTCCCTTACAGTTACACACAAGTTCCTCACCAACTCTCAAGATAAATAAAAAGAAACTAGCCCACTGCAACAAAATTCCTACCCTAGGTTTCACAAGAACTTCTCCCCAACATTTTGAAGAGTTTAGCCCTTCTAAAGTCACCATCAATAGTCAATAGAACCACATATATACTCCAAATAACTCCTCTGATCGTGTGAAAAAAATTGTAGAAACTTCCCCATGCAGTTCTGGCGCCTAAACGCTAAGCTTTGTATCTGGTCAGTTGGATTCTGACACCTAGACACCATAGGGTGGGTGTCAGGGCGCTTGGGTGGAGCTCCTTAATGCTTAGTGATTGACGCCTAGGCAACAGTCTACTGAATCTCCCAAGTTGCTTCACGTCGCCTCATCTTCACTCCATTTCCTCTTCACTTTGTTCAAGTTCTCCTACCTGTTGTATCTGCAAGAAAAACATGAAAAATTCCCTTCTTTAAACTATAATTTAATCCATAAACATGTACAAAAGAGAAAGGAAATTAAGCATGCTTTAAGCCATATCACTCGTCAGTACTAAAATCTCAAATAGGATACCTCAGAAATGTTAATATTTAAGTTACGGGGTCACATTATAATGACACATGATTTCCCATAGCTTACAAGTCTATAAGAACCCTTCAAAGAATGTCTAAACATAAAACTATGATTTGAACCACTCCAGCTTCATCTAGTATGATGCATCTCGAATGTTCATTCAGATGTTTGAGGATCATGTTCCATCTATTTATAACCTCCCATGTTCAAATACATCCATAGAACCTTTCCATGGACATTGGGCATGAAACTAAGGTTTGCTTTGATGTTGTTGTGCCTAGAAGTAATCATCATTCATTGTTGTTAATCTTGGGTATGAGGCATGTTGAACATCCGTTTTACATTTAATAGACTATTTTTTAATTATAGATGGCTTCCTAAAGCTCATGGATTCCTAAAAATCATTTCCACGGACTTTTCAGTGAAATTTGGGGTCTACCGGGCTAGACCAACGTGTAGCCGCCTGGTTTAGACGACTAGGTGCCAAAATTAAGTGCCCAAGCACCCCAGAATAGAGGGTGGCACCTAACCACCCTAGAACATAGTGGTTGTCTGATTATAATTATGACACATGACACATCTAATTTTCATGTTAGAGTTTAAAGACCATGCTCCATCCATTCAGAGCATTCCTTGGTCAAAGGAAGTCACAAAACCCTCCCTCGCACGTTTCAGAAAAAATTAAGGTTCGGACCGACGCACCCACACAGTGGTCCAGGACACCTATCGACACAAAAATCTATGATATGAAACTTCCAAACTAATACTTTTTAAGTTATGGAGTCACATGTTAGTGCCACATGGATTCTCAAAGCTTACGAGTCAGTAAAAACACTTCACAGACGTCCGGGTATAAATATATTGTTTGAACTAGTACGGTCGTACTTGACATCAGTTTGCAACTTTAATTAATACAATGCATAAATAAATGTTCATTCAAAATTTTGAGGATCATGTTCCATCTATTTGAGCCTCCCATGGTCAAGGACATCCATAATATCTTTCCACGGATGTCGAGGAAGAAACTAAGGTTTACCTTAATGTTGTAGTGCGCGGAAGTGATTACCATTAGTCCTTGTTAATTTTGGTTATGGGTCATGTTATACATATATTTTATGTTTAAGAGGCTAAAATTTAATTATATATGGCCTCTCCAAGCTCAAAGATTTATACGAAACCCTTTCACAGACTTTTTCTTGGAATTTGGGCTCCTAGGCCAGCCCGACACTTACACACCTAGTTTGGGTATGCCTACGGGCCAAACCTAGGTGCCCAAGTCCCAGAATGGTACCTGGTACCCTCATGATAGAGAGGGTGGCATCTAGGTGCCTCCGAGAAAGAGCGGTTGGCACTCCAACTCTCTATTTTGGTGCCTCGAATACAAGAGAGGCCATGATCCAATGTTTTTTTGATTTTTTAAGCCACATGGGGGTAGAATCCAAGCATGGAGGGACCTATGCCCTCTTCAACTATGTAATGTGCATGTGAAACCAAAAGACTAATGGAGGCTTATATGGATAATATGCCAAAAATGTCATGAAGGGAGAGGAGCACGGGTTCCTTTGGTGAACCCTTGACCAAAAATGGCAAATGAATCTTTCTTAGCCCAAACAAATACGGAAAATCCAACCATATTTTAGGGGATCTAAAATGTTTCAGCTTGGGGGGAGATTGAAGTGAGATTGGAGTGCATAAGCAAGAACGAAGAGAAACTTCATTTTCTTCCCTTATTCTTCCTCAATTTCTTCTTCTCCATCTTCTTCCTCTCCATTTTCTTTCCATCAATTTCTTCAAAGAGTGAGAGAAAGCTTTTGAAGGAGGAATTCATCTCTCCTTTGCAAAAGAAGAACTTGTTCCTTCTTCATAAAAGGGGTGGATCCATCTTCATCAACTCGAAGTCAGAGCTCAGATTAAGCTCAGAGAACGCTCCTTCAACCGCCGCGTATGTGAAAAAATCTCAAAACCTTTGCAATTTCACTTCTAGCAAGCCTTCCTAGGTCTGATGTTATAGATTTAAGCATATATTCTATTTTAGAGGAAACCACAATGTTAGGGAGCCATTTTTGTTGATTTCTTGTGTGTATCCTTAAGATTCTTCTCAATCCCTTACACATTGATCGAATCAGATGGGATTACAATAATCATATGATTGTTCAGTAGCTTCACTCTTAATGAATGAGTGGAAGACATTTTTTATTTAAAGAATGAGTAATTCCTTTGATCTCATTCTTTAGATCGTAAAAGCTCGATCCATAGAGAAAACCTTTATTCTCGAGAAGATTTTCTCTCATGGAAATATTTCTTCGTATTTTGCTGCAAATTAGAGGTAGGCCCTCATAGGCCTAAAAATATGCTACTTTTATTTATACATTTTTATGCTCATTTTTAATGATATTACATTTTAATGGAAGGTATTTTGCTTTTTTTTATTACAAGCACAAGATATAGAGTTTTGGAGTAAAAGGAGCGAAAACGGAGCAAAATATGGTCAAATAGAGCAAAGGAGCGTAACGTGAATTAGCGCTTAGGCACCAGGTTCTGGATCCTAGGCGCCAAACCCGTATGTGAAAATAAAGTGCAATGCACGATGGCGTCATGATCTGGTGCCTAGGTGTTAGGCAGTCATATTGGGCTTCTAGAATGTTAGCGCTAGGAGTCACAGATGGGCTTCTAGGTGCCAGAATTAGTTTTAATTACTATGCATTAAATTTTGATGAATTTTGAAGGGGCATCAGAAGTGAATCTTAGGGATTTAGAGAGTTACATAAAAGGAGCCAAGAGAGGCCAAAAGAAGAGATTTCTTTGGGAGAGACTTCGCTTGAAGGAGTCTTGGAATCGTTTAGTGGTGGGAGACTTTTGTGTGTGTGTGTGTGTGTGTTTCTTGGAGTGAAATTGTATGGAGATTTTGGAGAATACTTCAAAGGAACTTCAAAAGATTTTCTTGGGGAGAAGTTTAATATAAGTACCTTATTTTTTTATTTTTATTTTATTATGTAAAACTGAATTTTAATATACATCATGTTTTGTTGTGTTAATCCCATGAAATCTTAGTAGTTTTTCTTATGTTTCTTCTTACAATAAGAAATAATCATGTGTATGATTAGAGTTGTTTGAAATTTCTCTTATTCCATACTTGTGATGATTCATTTCTTCACACTTAATTTACATATTCAATCTGGCCAATCAGTATGATAAAACTTGTTGTGAAGCCATAATGACCCGGGAGGGTTATGTATTCCTCAACTTGTAAGAATCATATTGATGTAGTGGGTGACAAGGCATCCCATAGGTTAGTGTAAGCAGATAGGGAGATAAGTTTTGATGGGTGTGAATTGGTGATTCTAAGGTGATAGGCTAAACCTTAACCAATTTAATCTAGAGTTTGGAAATTAAGGCTAGGTTAGTCCCAAAGAGAGGGAAAAGTGGTTAATTTAGATGTGACAGGCCAGAGCCTATCCATCATAACCAAGGACCTGAGGACTTAACCCTAGTTATCTAATGTTATTTATGCACTCGGAAGAGGGTAAAGAATAAGTATGCTACTATTTATCATAAAACTACCTTTAAACCTTTATACATTTGATTCCTATACTGATTATTATCTCATAGAAAGGGGAAAGTCTTTCATATAATTTGAACTCTTCTACATACAATTATTTAAGAAACACTTATATTTTTTTTAGATTTAAAAATAAACTAGTAGGAATTAATTACTTCTTTTTACACATAAACTTGTGACCTTATTTCCTAGATAATTGTCTGGAGTTTACTAAGTCATAAAAAGAGTTTTCACCTTCCCTGAGAGATCAATATAGGGGATTTAAAAGAAAATCCTATATTACTTGAATGATACATGCACTTGCATTTCAATCCTAGTGAAGCTTTGAATTCAATAATTGGAAAATTTAGTACCTTCGTCACTATGAGCAGCTGCTAAAAAAACATAAAATTATATTATCAACACGAAAAGGGGATCAAGTTTTTGGTGTATTTGCCAAGGACTGAAACTAAAGAAGATATACACAAAGCAAGTACATCAAATTGTGGTATCAAGTTTTTGATGTCGTTGCCGGTGAATGAAGGAAATTACCGAACGTTTGACTTAGAAACTTTAGACTTTTTTTGGGAAAATTATATTGTTTTTTACATATATAAGTGCTTGTTTGAATGTTTAAAATATTTTTTAGTGTTCTTTTTTATTTTATTTTCTGAACTTTTATTTTTGTATGCATAGTTCAAAATTTGAAAGTTTAGTACCTTATAATTCTGATTTAGAACTATAAAAAAATCTGAAAACAAAAAGAACTTCACAGTTTACAGGAAATGAAAAACACATCACATAGTAACTTTGATAATCAAAACATTGAAAATGAACATCATCGAGTACAAAGATCATTAAAGGGATATGCAAACCTTACAACAAATGAAATTCACTTGAGCACACAAACCCCTGCTGTAGCAGCTGACTCATTTAAACTGAAACCCACTCTATTCTAAATGGTGCAAAACAATTAGTTTGGAGAAACTCCATTTGAGGACCCAAATTTACACCTTGCTAGTTTTCAAGAATTATGTGCTACATTTAAGTAGGATGACGTATTGTTGACCTCACTTTTGGTTGAGGTCTAGAAACTTATTTAGTAGCCTAGGTCTAGCCATAGGACTTTCCTATTGACTAGTCTTAGAAAACTAGAAGAGGTACCCCACCATTAGAAATTCAAAACTCTTCTTTTTACTCA
Source organism: Phalaenopsis hybrid cultivar (assembly GCA_002079205.1). Taxonomy (NCBI): domain Eukaryota; kingdom Viridiplantae; phylum Streptophyta; class Magnoliopsida; order Asparagales; family Orchidaceae; genus Phalaenopsis; species Phalaenopsis hybrid cultivar. Next base: position 16,201 of record JXCR01141766.1, on the reverse strand, counting down.
ACTTGAAATTCCACATATTGATCTTAATCTCTAGCATTTAGTAGGTAAGATCATTATAAGAGAATTCAAGAAGAATCCCTATAGGATTACTTGGCTTTAGGGTCGACCCTGAGTGTTG
>JXCR01141766.1:0-12029 GCA_002079205.1 Phalaenopsis hybrid cultivar | reverse complement strand
AGACAACTCAAAATTTAATCACAAACACAAAACTGCAACTTCAACTAAATTAAGACATCACTGNAGCGGCGAGTATAAATCTGTGTCCTTTGGAAGACGGAGGGTCTATCAGACCTATTATGTCCATGCCCTAACACTCAAATGGCCATGAGGCAACTGTTGAGCGTAGCACATTTGGAGGTTGGTGCAAGACCACCCCATGCACTTGGCACTGGTGACATCTTTTGGCTGGATCCATGCAGTCGACATCATTGCTGGCCAATAATATCCCAGTCTTTTGATCTTCATTTTCATTTTTGGCTCTGATTGGTGAGCGCCACACAATTTGGCATGTACTTATTTGACAATATTTTGGGCTTCAACTTTGCTTAAACATCGTAGCCACATCTGATCAAATAATCTACTATAGAGCACATCACCCACTAAGGCGTATGACATAGCCCTTCTTGTGATGTGTTGTGTTGCTGACAGATCCTCTTGTAGCTTTCCAATTTTCAAATATTCTATTAATGGCTTACACTAATCTCCATTAATATCAACCACAATCATCGTTTCTTCTTCTTTTTTGAGCTTGCGTAGATTATCGAGGTTGATTCGAGACAAAACTTGTCTTCCTTGTAGTATGATATCAATATAATCCTTTGGAGGACATGACAATTCTTTTACAGGTTTTGTTAGAGCATCAGCATAGGCATTATCTCTCTGAGGAATTTGATAGAAAGTTACATTGGGAATCTGCTCGAGCAGCTTCATCGTGTAATAATGGTGTTGTGTTAACCTTGGTTTTAAAATCTTGTTTTCTCTGGCAACTTGCTTGATGATAAGTTGAGAGTCACCATAGATGGAAATATCTATTATACACTTATCAAAAATTGATAAAATCAGTTCCCCACAGTCCATAAAAGTCATATTTACTCACTGTAAAAATATCAATNTTAAAAATTCAAATATATATATATATATATATATATATATATATATATATATATAATTGTGTGCGTGTACCATCATTTAATTATTACATTATTTTAATATTAAAAATTTTTCCCACCTTATAAAAAGGAGCTACTTCGGCCCCTAAGGCTCCTATTCTATCTCCACAACCATGAGTCTCAAGTGTGCAATACTTTTGTTAATGGAAACCAAATTTTTTATTATGATTGATTGTCTAGGTCGTGTAACAATCCTCAACAAATCACAAGCTGACCATTGTGCGGGTAACCATTTAAATCATCTTTTCACATCGAATTACTTTTTATCTTTATTTTTTTTAAGATGATAGTCTTCCTTTGAAACATTGGCTAACATATACTCTTTTGAGATACGTGTTTTGGAAATTGTCATCTTTTAAGATGGCACAAAAAAGATGAAGGGTTGCATATGACTTTGAATGTGCTTAGTATGGCCCTAAGGAAAATATTATGCCTGAGAATGTCAACACCATTCCAACAGCACAAACATGCACTAATCAAGCGTCCGAACACTTTTCAGTTATCATTCTTTACTTTTATTTAGAAGGATAATTATTCACTTTCATGTCTCCTTGGCTAACTATTATAATAAAAAATATTATTTTTTTCTGTAAAGCGCTTGGACATATAACTGTAGAATGTTTTTATGAGTGTAACGGTGCAGACATCATTGAGGAATTTTAATGCCTTCATTTTACGGAGGGTCATGCTAAAATATACGTAAACTTTTGTAACCTTTGGCAATTATGAGGATTCTGCTTTTAGTTCTTCGGCATGTCATATTTGTTAAGTTTATGGTTGATTCTATCAAAGATGAAGTATTTTCCATGATAATGATCCCTATGAGAAGTAATAAGCATGATTAGATTGAAGTTGATAAACATTTTTCGGTCGCAAAGATCATATTTTTTTAAGAAAAAACTTTAATATTTTGCTAAGAGTTCATTAACTCAATCCAATGCCAACGATGATGACAGATTCTCTGATATCATGTTAAAAAATATAGGAGATTGCATCTTTTCTTGATTGAATATGATGGTAGTACACATGTTTATATATAGGCAAAAGATGAGGAAAAAAAAAGGAAATGCAATAAAGGAGAATATCCTTATTGATGAGTATAAATTGTAATAAAAATATCATAAATTCCTGCGATTACTATTAATATATGTAATAATAATGATATGATAACATTTTTAAGTATTATTGCGTCATTAGGAAATTTTATTCATTTGGCACANCAATCTCAGAAAGAGAATCGAATGTTAGGGACTGACCTCAAAAGGAAGGAATTAGATGTTAGGGACTAATTCTAAAAATGAGAATTGAATTTTAAGGATCAATCTCAAAAAAGAATTGGAAGTTAGGGACCGACCTAAAAAATAGGGAATCAGAAGTTAGGGACTGATTCCAAAATGAGAATTTAAATTTAGGGATCAATCTTAAAAGAAGATCGGAAGTTAGGGGCCGATCTCAAAAGGAGAGAATCAGAATTTAGGGACTAATTCCCAAATAAGAATTGAAATTTAAGAATCAATCTCAGAAGAGAGTCAAAAGTTAAGAATCGACATCGAAAAGAGAGAATTAGAAGTTAGGGACTAATTCCCAAAATCAGAATTGAAATTTAGGGATAAATCTCAAAAAGACGATCGAAAGTTAGGGACCCAACTCGAAAGGAGGGATTCAGAAGTTATGGAATGATTCAAAAATGAGAATTGAAATTTATAAAAAGTTTGTGGTGTTAAACCCATAGATATGTGTCATGTGATAATGATGACATTGGTGAGGAAGATATGTGAAATTTTAAGAGATTTAGTACAGACAAAGACTGTCGTGTAGTGCAAACAAAGAGTAAGAGACCTCGAAACCAAGAGAAACCACTCAACAGATTTATTTTAATTTTTCTTGTAGTTTTTATCACATTTAATTTTCAAAATATGTTTTCCAAAATTTAATTTTCTTTGGTTGATTGATTTTCAAAAGAGTGTTTTATTTTAACTTTATTATTAAGTTTTCATTGTATTGTTCTTTGTTCTTTGTAGTTCAAAACCAACATAAGGTTCTATGGCTCTTTATCCATCACACAAAACAACAATGGAACAAACAAAAAAAATTTTGAAAGAGATTTCATTAATTTGCTTCAACATGTGTTATAGATTGAGTATAGGTCAAAGCCTTAAAAGGTACAATATGTTGAATGCATCAAAGTACATCTAAAGATATCTCATGTTGGGTACATATCACAAGCTGAGCATATCTGGTACATATATCATCATATCCGCTATGTCAAAATGCAGTACAAAAGGTATCCTTGAATGTCCATCTCTGGTGGGGTGAACTCTCGATCGAGCTGGCCTACTAAGTCATACTACAGGACAAGAGTTTCCTTTACATATGCTTAGAGGTGCAACTCTCTCATTGCTCGTAAGGTAGTAACTCTTCCAACTTTGGATCTGGCTAGAATCCATATGGCATTTTGTTGTCATCCATTCTTCAGAAAGTTATAGGCACCCTGCGGTGTCGTACCCCAAGAATGCAGAGTTTGGCGATGTCTGCTCCATTTCCTTTAAAAACTAGTACTGAACCAAATAACAGTGGAATCTCCACAGATCCCTTGAACTCGCTGGGGCCAATGACATCTATTTTTTTCTAAATAAAATGTTGCTTTTGCTCATGAAAGAGACTGTGTAAGAAAGTCTCAAAAAATCATGATGGTCTATATGTGAGAGAATGCAGTCGCCTTCATCGTATATATTGATGATACAACTATTGGAATATAGTCAGCTCAAACTATGCTTCATCAGACCATTCTCTTGATCATCCATTTTATCATGGGAGGTAGCGGGTCCACCTCACGTATCTCAAAATCCCTGTGGGATTTCCTTGTTTTATTCTGGGTGAAATTGTAACAGAAACCACATTGTATGGTGATTCTACCTTTTCCACGCAATTATTTATTCTGGCATAGATTAGGTTCTTTACATCAGAAGGCCTGCTCGACCCTTGTCTCTTTGATAAAAGATGCAATCGAGAATATTCTTTCGTCTCTTTCAGAGACGACTTTGGTGTATGGCTCAAAGCCTTCTTGTATGTTGATGAATCCTCCTTGAACTTCTCCATAGAATTCAAATTCCCTTTTGTCCACTTTACTAATTTTGTAGTATTCTGTAGTGACGATGATAGATGGCTGTCGAGGATGCTCCCTCATTTCAATATCGANTTGGTGCCTTAATCAAAATTTAGGATTAACTAAAGAAAAAATGAGTAATTTTCATCATAATAAACATATTGGGATGATTGAAATACAATGGGATTAACAGGTAGAAATCCACTCACCACCTTTGCACAGTGTCAACAAGATTATAAACCTTCTAATCTTCATCACTTGGAATTCAACTAAGATCAGAAGATTCTTAAGTGATGGGCCTAAGTTGAAAAGATGGAAATTCACTTTTCTTAAGCCCACAGTTGAGGATGGTCTGACCATTTGATAAGAATACATGTCATTTAAATCAAAATTTTGGTAATCGTCATTTCACCTATCATGATTGCTAAGGGCTTAATAGTGACATTGGCTCAATATCTAAACCCAATTGATCGGATTTAGAAGATAACATAATTGGTGATTAACATCCTTAAACACTATAAGCCTGACCTTAATTGTGAGCACTACAATCTTAAATAACCTAAACTTTCCTTAAGGGCACCCACTCACATAACTCTTAAATGAAACATCAATTGGTTAATCGAGTAGCCTATCCTTGGGATAATTAAATTATTAAGTTTCACCGAGCAACGAGGTAGTCACACTTCAACCTCGGATGATTAATGGAACATTATAATAAGTTCAAAAGGAGCTCGAAACATTTCAACAGGTCTTCAAAATGGTCTAAGGTCATGCTTTAAACATTTTGAAATCTATTGGACTTTCTGAAGGGCAAATTGAACTTGTCATATTTTATTCTAAAATTATCCACTAGGATCTTGCAAGTCTCAATAAAATCATAGCCTAGGATTTGGTAGCTAAACCTTCCTCTACTCCTGCAATTTAAATTCATTGCAAAATTGTATACATGCCTTGCAAGTACTGACCTTTCAGGTGGTGGAACGAAAAGACTCGCTAGGTACGCTTTTATAGTTTACAGTACAGTCTTTTCTTATTCTTCCCACACTGTATTTTTATACTTACAAGACTTGCATGTTAAACTACAATGTCACCCTGCATGAAAATCAAAACTGTTAGGATAACCGTAAAACCAAAACCAAAAATAAAATCAACCAAGATACAACTCACCGCCACAAAATTCAAAATATAAAATTACTCAAAATTTAATCACAAACATCACAAAACAACAATTGTAACAAAAGTAAGATATCTCTATTGGATGATCGAGAATCCATTAAAGGAGGCAACCTACGATTGCTAATAAGGCTCCTCATAGTCTAAATGAAAGTTTGAAAATCATTGAGTTGAGTTTAGTAAATTTATTTGGACTAAGTGAATCCAATTGAGAATAGTAATACCAGAATGAGGGAACCGTAGTATCCTAACCGGTGTCGCTCTAATCAACTTTAATATGCTCCATAACATTTAAAGAACTATAACCATATGGACATTTAATTTGACATCATAACCTAACATATTAGTAAACTTAAACTCGCCACGATGAGAATCTTGGAGTGAGCATTGTGGGTAGCACGACCATCTTCAACAATAAGAGGGTCTACAATAGCATATCTTTTCTTAGAGTTAAACAACAAGCCATAGGATTTTGAGATTGATTTGCTTATTCAACACAAATCCTCAACTTATCTTTGATCTCGTGGGTATGAGAGTATCCAGAAGGTTTGGAGGGCTACTAAAGGCCAGATTCCTAAGGAACTACCTGTTGATGAAGTTCCTCACTAGGAGGAGCTAAAATTACTGGAGATATATCCACTCCTGCAAGTGAGTAGGTTCTGTCCCTTAATGGATACTAATGGGTATGAGAGTATCCAGAAGATCATTGCTACCTTACTGTCACCCCATGGACATGGTGGGAATAAGAAGAAGCCTACTCCTATCACCCGAGTTAGTTCAATTTTTCAGAAACTAGCTGCCAAAAAGGGTTGTTCAGTCGGCGAGTTACTTAAACAAGTGCGACGTGCAATATCCCCTCACATGAAGAAAGAAATTTTAAAGGACGTCAGATCTGCCAGGCAATCCCAATAGTCATATGAAGCTTTACCTTTTCACAGTCCCATCTAGTTCCTCTTGGGAAGCAGAGTTGATACCACCATCATTACTACTGATTCTACTGCCACTAGACTCACGAGCTGTCGACCAGTTAAGTCGAGTCCGGGCTAAAAAATTCTACCAATTTCCGATCAAAAGGATGTTTGTAAAATTATAAAGGATAAGACAAAGAGGGTACCCAGTATTGTATCTGGTCCACACCATGGGGAGCATACTTCTCTTCGACATGCTGATGTTTCTATCGAGACACTTCATCTCAATACATCACCGTCAAAGAAAAGGGTATGAATACCCAAAATTACCGTACCGATACGGTCTAGCAAGCCTGCAAGGCAGGATCATGGAATGAAGCTAGGGTCCGAAGTATCCAACATTATCATTGCAATTGCTAGCAAGATGGAGAAACAAGTGGAGGATATCCAGCCAAGTCCTCCAGATCTCAAGATGCTACAAGAATCAATAATTGAAGAAAAGGCCGAAAAGCTCAAGGTTGAAATTTCTAAGTTAGCCTACGAACATGGAGTTTCCATTGATTGTGATGAAGATTTTGACTTCAATATCTACCTTGAGGAAGATTTCATAGATATCCATGTCATCGAGACCAGAGCCGCTACATCTACACAAAACTCTCAACCTCTCATCAAAGAGAATGTCGTAGATGAGCTGCGTAGGGCTACTATCCTAAATGATGAGCAACTCAACCTAATGGAGAAAATAATGGAAGAGATGGTCGTTGTCATGATTGACATGGCCACAGTTCTAGGACAGTCTTAACCACCATAGTTAGCCTCTTCAAAAGGCAACNCTAAATGAAAGTTTGAAAATCATTGAGTTGAGTTTAGTAAATTTATTTGGACTAAGTGAATCCAATTGAGAATAGTAATACCAGAATGAGGGAACCGTAGTATCCTAACCGGTGTCGCTCTAATCAACTTTAATATGCTCCATAACATTTAAAGAACTATAACCATATGGACATTTAATTTGACATCATAACCTAACATATTAGTAAACTTAAACTCGCCACGATGAGAATCTTGGAGTGAGCATTGTGGGTAGCACGACCATCTTCAACAATAAGAGGGTCTACAATAGCATATCTTTTCTTAGAGTTAAACAACAAGCCATAGGATTTTGAGATTGATTTGCTTATTCAACACAAATCCTCAACTTATCTTTGATCTCGTGGGTATGAGAGTATCCAGAAGGTTTGGAGGGCTACTAAAGGCCAGATTCCTAAGGAACTACCTGTTGATGAAGTTCCTCACTAGGAGGAGCTAAAATTACTGGAGATATATCCACTCCTGCAAGTGAGTAGGTTCTGTCCCTTAATGGATACTAATGGGTATGAGAGTATCCAGAAGATCATTGCTACCTTACTGTCACCCCATGGACATGGTGGGAATAAGAAGAAGCCTACTCCTATCACCCGAGTTAGTTCAATTTTTCAGAAACTAGCTGCCAAAAAGGGTTGTTCAGTCGGCGAGTTACTTAAACAAGTGCGACGTGCAATATCCCCTCACATGAAGAAAGAAATTTTAAAGGACGTCAGATCTGCCAGGCAATCCCAATAGTCATATGAAGCTTTACCTTTTCACAGTCCCATCTAGTTCCTCTTGGGAAGCAGAGTTGATACCACCATCATTACTACTGATTCTACTGCCACTAGACTCACGAGCTGTCGACCAGTTAAGTCGAGTCCGGGCTAAAAAATTCTACCAATTTCCGATCAAAAGGATGTTTGTAAAATTATAAAGGATAAGACAAAGAGGGTACCCAGTATTGTATCTGGTCCACACCATGGGGAGCATACTTCTCTTCGACATGCTGATGTTTCTATCGAGACACTTCATCTCAATACATCACCGTCAAAGAAAAGGGTATGAATACCCAAAATTACCGTACCGATACGGTCTAGCAAGCCTGCAAGGCAGGATCATGGAATGAAGCTAGGGTCCGAAGTATCCAACATTATCATTGCAATTGCTAGCAAGATGGAGAAACAAGTGGAGGATATCCAGCCAAGTCCTCCAGATCTCAAGATGCTACAAGAATCAATAATTGAAGAAAAGGCCGAAAAGCTCAAGGTTGAAATTTCTAAGTTAGCCTACGAACATGGAGTTTCCATTGATTGTGATGAAGATTTTGACTTCAATATCTACCTTGAGGAAGATTTCATAGATATCCATGTCATCGAGACCAGAGCCGCTACATCTACACAAAACTCTCAACCTCTCATCAAAGAGAATGTCGTAGATGAGCTGCGTAGGGCTACTATCCTAAATGATGAGCAACTCAACCTAATGGAGAAAATAATGGAAGAGATGGTCGTTGTCATGATTGACATGGCCACAGTTCTAGGACAGTCTTAACCACCATAGTTAGCCTCTTCAAAAGGCAACCAACCAGAGATTCTACATATCATAGATGAAATGAGATAAGTCACCTCAGTAAATACAGATGATCAACAAAAGAAGGATTCTCCATCAAGTGCCATGATTCTCCATCAAGTGCCATACCAAAAAAGGAATTTAAGCAAATGGTCGAGCAAGTTTGGGAGGCCTTAGCAAAGTTTAAAGGTGGTGCATTTGTTTTAAAGGGTGTACCTTATCCAGAGGAGTTTTATGTTGTACCCTACCCTAAGGGCTTTGTGTCACCAAACTTTAAGATATTTGACGGGACTAGAAATCCTAGGCAGCACATAACACATTTTTGAGCCAGTTGTGTTAATATTTGAGGCAACGAAGCTCTACTCTTTTGACAGTTTGTCAGTAGCCTATCAAATATCACTCTTGATTGGTATGTCAAACTACCCAACGGATCACTCAAGCTATTGACCAAACTAGAACAATTGTGCAAGAAAAGATTTATCAGAACGCAGCATCATGTGTCTATTGGAGGTCTCATAGTAGAGAAACAGAAGCCCAACGAGACTTTAGTGGACTACAATTTGAGGTGGAGAAACCTTAGCATGAAATGTGAACTTCAGCTAGAAGAACATCATGCAATTGAGATCTTACTCAAGAACATCCATTGGCCAACAGCTTTTATGCTCAAGGGACTCACCATTAAATCCTTCGAGATGCTACTCAGCAAAGGCAGCAATCTTCAAGAAGAAGTCAAACATATAGATTCTCATTAGAAGGCCGAGAAGTCCAGGATGACCAGAATATTTGAAAAGAAGTCTGGAATAGTAGAAACAGTTGATAAAGGAAAATAACCAATAAGGTACATAAAAAAAATTTGCATCGGTCATCATCATAGCATGCTTGACAATAGATACAAAAGTATGGCAAGTCCAGCCAGCGACTACCTCAGGGAGGATCAAACCAGGCAGAATATAAGAGAATATCTTTGGTAGAATGATATAAAGTAGTGTGTTCCTTCAAAGACAAAGTGATATCCAAGATATTCAGAAGTTTGATGAAGAAGTCTGAGTTTAGATTAGCAGATCCAAAGAAACTTGAAGAAATTTACAAGATAGATCAACCTAACTATTACTCGTATAACAGATTGGTTGGACATATTATAGTGGAATGTTTTAACTTCAAAGATTATCTTAAGAGGAGTCTTAAAGAAGGGAATATAACGATTTTGAAAGAATATTTAAAAGAAATTGAAAAGGTTCCATAATAATGATTTTGGCTGAGCCAAATCTCTCTGATTGACCCGTATATTGGAAAGGATGGATGGAGTATGACTTGGAACAAGCCCAAGAGGGTCCTAAACCAAATTTAGAATGCTTTAAGACAAGCTTCCGTTCAAAGTCTTTAACCTACCAAGCCCGAGATGAAGATTTCATCAGAAGATCCATCACCGTCAAAGAAGAAGAAGAAGAATACTACCATGAAGACTGATAACACGGGGTAGGATAAGGGCTGCCTCTGCTAGAATAGTTGTCTCTGATTTGGGGAATAAAATCCTCGAACCCTCGCGGACCTTATATGATTATCTTTTTGTCCCTTCGAAATATAATAATTATTATTTCAACTACGTTTTAACTGTTTCTAAAGATAACGTGATCAACTATAACTAATCTAACTTTGATCTAATNGGGGTAGGATAAGGGCTGCCTCTGCTAGAATAGTTGTCTCTGATTTGGGGAATAAAATCCTCGAACCCTCGCTGACCTTATATGATTATCTTTTTGTCCCTTTGGAATATAATAATTATGATTTTGACTACGTTTTAACTGTTTCTAAAGATAACGTGATCAACTATAACTAATCTAACTCTGATCTAAATTTCCAAAATGATCCTCAAATTGTGCTTGAGTCCGATGAACTCATTAACTAGATCGAAGAAGACATCAACAATACCGCTTACGATAGCGCCGAGAGTGAGGAATCGATCCTCGAGTGCCATGATGCACCACTCACCGTCAACTTAAATCTTTTCTAAAAAGGAGAAACACAGGAAGATTCGATAATGATATCTTAAGAAGAAGAAATTACAGAAGTGAAATTGAGAAGCAAGATAGTATTATCCTCGAGGCCAGCTCTAACAGATAAAGGAAAGCAAATAGTAACTGAAGAAGAGCTACCTCCACCTCCACCAGTGGAGGAACAACATAATCAAAAGAAAATTAGTAGATCATACAAAGTATATTACAACGTGCTAGATCACCTTAGGAAAATTTTGCCAAATTAAGAATCTATGATGCTCTAATCCTATCAATGGAGAAGACAAAGTCTCTCATTACAGCTTTGCTTAACCCAGAGATTTGTTTAGCCCAGTTGGCCAGCACATCCTTGGAAGAAGTTTGCTATTTGAAAGAACAATCTGGGGTAACTTTCATAGATGAAGACTTGCTGCTCGTTACCACCGACCATAATTGTCCACCCTATATCTCCATTAATATTGGCAGATTTGTGTTATATAGAGTTTTAGTAGATCCTGGAGCATCCCTCAACTTGATGAGCCCACGAACATTAGCCTATTTGGACATTGAAGCTCAGGAGTTTACTGCTAATAAAATGATGCTAAGAGGATTCAACCAAAAGGGAGAGGAGCCCTTGGATCAATTACATTGCTTATTAAGGTTGGAGAACTAGTAGCAACCACTAAATTTTATATCATCGACACTGAGTCCTCTCTCAATGCTCTACTTCGTCGACCGTAGATTCACGAACATAACATGGTTCCATCGTCTCTACATCTGTGCATTAAGTACGATAAGGAAGGATAACAACAATGCATGAAGGGAGATTTATAATTGTTTTTAGTTCATGAAGTTGGCATTCATGAAGATGACGCCTACTATGTGCTTCCAAAGAAAACTATCTTCTCTCGTGAAATTGGGACAAATAAAAGTGAAGATTTTGAACAATTACAATGACAAGGTCATTCAACTCTGCTTCATCAACCTTCCACCACTCTCTTGCAGCTAGTTAGTGGAGATTCTTTTACTTCGAGCACCCAAGGTCGAGGCCGGAGACATGGACGAGCAAGAACCAATTTAATTGTTGAACGGACTAGGTCGACCAACAACATTGATGATGAAGAAATTTCTGAAGATGAACTAATGATGAAAAAACAAAATAAACCTCAGTACTAGATATCTTTAGAAGATACAGAGAAAAGTGAATATGAGACGATGTATGATCGGTAAACCACAATGTGAGCACCTTGACCATTACTCTAATTTTCCCTCAAAAGGTCGAGAGTTTAGAGGTCAAGGAAATTCGTAGCACTGGTTCAAAGCCGATCAAATTTTATTGTGCTTCTTCTTTTAATAACCTTGAAAATCATGTAAATTTGGATGAGAATCTGAATGAATTAATGTAATTACCTTTTGGTTTCTTTTCTCCTTGTGTACAAAA